>LPNX010199425.1:1158401-1236300 GCA_001517045.1 Pseudotsuga menziesii | reverse complement strand
GCAACTAGAGGTCTCAGGCAAGGCTGCCCGCTGTCCCCTCTTCTTTACGCCATTCAGGCCTCTGTTCTCAGCTTTCAGCTCAATCTCTGCCAGGAGTCCCAAACGCTACCAGGTCTCCGAATAGTGCAAGGTGTCAGGAGCATAAATCATGCTCAATTTGCAGATGATACACTGTTATTAGGAGGAGCGAGCTCTCATTCTGCCAAAAATTTTAAGACTGAATTGGAAATCTACAAGACGGTGTCTAGAAGCCAAATTAACCTCCATAAAAGCAAGATATACTGCTGGAACTGTTCAGCAATAGAGCTCAGGGGTATAACCAGAATTCTTGAAATGGATGGCACAGCTAACTGGGACTCCTTCCCTTACCTTGGCATCCCCATCTGCAAACACAAGCCCAAGTCAACATTCTGGGATAACATCATAGAAAAAATCAAATCTAAAATTCAAAATTGGGGCTCAAATTGGCTCAATACCGCAGGTAAAACCATCCTTCTAAAAGTTGTCCTTAATAGCATGCCCATTTACCATTCCTCCATCATGCTTGCTCCAGCTCTGGTCATTCTTAAAATGGAAAGTATGCTTCGAAAATTCCTATGGGAAGGAGGCAAGGGGAATGAGAAGAAATTCCATTTGATCAGCTGGAAAAAGATACAAAAGCCTCGCTCTGAAGGAGGGCTGCAAGTTAGAAGTCTCGCCTCTCAAAACCTGGCCCTTGGGGCCAAACTTCTCTGGCAGATTGTCACTGGAAAAGACAGTTGGAGCAAGAAAGCCTTAAGAAAGAAATACTTCCCTGGTCCAAGAAAAAGATGCTTGGATATCCCTCACCCAAGAAGAAATGGATCCCCAATTTACAAGATGTGCCTTAAAGCTCTGGAACCTTTCCGAAGCAACCTTTACTGGATCCCGGGTGATGGTAAAACCATTAGAGTATGGGAAGACTCTATCCTGGGAGAATCCCCTCTTGGATCTTGCAAGGAAGTGGAGCAAATTAGAAACTGGTTGTTAAACAATGGCATCACCTTGCTCTCGGACTTGTCTCGTTGGGAAGACAACATGTGGATAGGCTGGGACTTAGGCATCCCCCCCCCAGAACTTGCTGCCGAATCAGATCTGCTCTTAGCCCTTCTCCAAGGTAAATCACCCGTCAAGGAAGGAGCTCGAGACAAAAGAGGATGGGGAAGTAACTCAGGTACCTATTCCTCTGCTGAAGGATATAAGAAATTTCAGTCTACCCCTGGCGCTGCTTCTAACCCTGCAATCTGGAAACTCCTGTGGGAAAATTGCTTCATTCCCAAAATTGACATGTTCTGCTGGACCATGGCCCACAATAGTATCCTTACTGGAGAGAATCTTAAGAAACGAGGGATGGAAGGTCCCTCTAGATGCTCTCTGCGCAAAATGGAGACTGAAACAACGGATCACCTCATCGCTGATTGTAATTACTCTAAAGAAGTCTGGGCTCAGGCCTTGAGGCTTAGACCGGGCATAATTCTCCCTCCCTCTTCCCAAGAACTTCTTTCAAGCTGGGGGCAAATTTCCCCCTTCCTGCTGTCAAAAAAACCCCTCCTTCAAGCAGCCTGGAATTGGACCCTTAAAGCCACTTGTTGGAAAATTTGGACAGAAAGGAATAGTCGAATCTTCAGGGGGAAGGAAAGTCCCCCTTCCAGAGTAGCAGCTCAAGCCAGAGCAATAGTGGGGGAAGCTCTAGAACAGAACTCCACACTAGCTAACAACGCACCGCTCAGGCCCGGAGAATCTCATTGGCTTGAACAATTTGTCCATAATCATCACTTCAGATCTCCCTCAAAAGTGCCCTTAGCCAACTGGGAAATCAGACTAGATGAGAACGCCTTCAACATTTGGAAACTGGCAAAGACTACTCCCTGTCTCTTCTTTGACAGCGCAGCAAAGGGGAATCCGGGTCTTTCCGGTTGTGGAGGAGTTATTACTGATGCAAATGACAACTTGATCAGCTGCTATGCCTGGGGTCTAGGTAATGGGACTAATAACAAGGCTGAGTTCTGCGGTCTCTATCAAGGATTGAGGATCGCGAAGACCAAAGGTATTGAAAGGCTCCTGGTATTCGGGGACTCTTGGCTTCTAATCCAAGCCATCTCCAATAAAAAGTGACCCTCCAATCTGCATTTAGCCCAAATCATGAAATGAATCAGGTCCCTTTGTGCTGACTTCAACTCAATCAGTTTCTATCACATCCTTAGAAAGATGAACTCTAAGGCAGATAAAGCAGCGAATGAAGGAGCTTGTTTATGCAGAGGTATCCTGCACATAGATAGCACTGAATCAAGATGGTACATTCCCTAGCTGGAACTTTCGTCCTCATTCAACTGACAGATCTCTGTTGTCCCTAGATATGCATCTGGCTTTGCAGAAGAAATCCTTGTCCTTCGATTTTTCTCTCAAGTTGTCTGAGACTGAACCGCCCTCAGAGCTCCTTTTATTTCCCTCCTCCGCTACTCTAAAGTTCCCTGTCTCTGCTCCTCTAGCTGTAATCGCGCTGAAGGTTCTCGGTTCGGAAGAGTGCTCTTGTTGTGTGTCTCCCTATGGCCTCGAGCTCATCCTCATCAGGTCTGTCGGTGGAGGCGAGGCTCCAAGAAGTTGAATCCTCCCTGGGAAGAATCCGTGGTCGAATGTCTGGACTAGAGAAGTCGATGGACGATTCCAATAAGGTTGCGAATAAAGCCTGGGACTTGCTGAATGCTGATCTAAGAAAGTTAAGGGAAGATCAAGCTGGTAACGCTGGGAAGATGAAGAGTCTCAAAGCTGAAATGCGAGCAGGTTTTAAAGATGATGCTAATGTCCATGGCGACTTCGGCAGGTGTCTCGTCGCTCTGGAAGAGGCTGTGGCAAAACTGGACTTGAAATGAAGAAATTGTGATCTATTCCTACCCCTTTCTCTGCTACTACTATGATAAATAACTACAATAAGACAGTCGAGCCTCTCCTGCTCGTTCTGTAGATCTGGAAGTCGGATACTCTGTACTGGCATGTTAAAGCACCCGGCAGCTGTTTTGCCGGCACTTTTAATCTATCCTCTGTTTTAGTTTAAAAAAAAACAATATCATATATGAAATTTTTTAATAAAATTTAATATGTTCATTAAGCATAGTATAAAAATGAAATTATACCATGATAATTAAGCGTATATAAATTTTCAGAGTGTTCTTCATTAAACATTGGGTTGCATGTTAATTGCATTCAGCCAGATGCAATATGGTTCATGACTGACGATATGGGTCACAAGGATATGCAATATGGGTTACGACGCATTTGGTTTGAATTTATGTTCGAGTCAAGCAATAGTGGAGGGCGAGGGTGAGGCGCATGCAACAGGCTATAGTCAAAAATTGAGTTCGAGACTAGCCAATGGAGGTGGCGAGCAATGACAAGTGACTAGGCAAACTCGTAGAGTAGAGGCAGCATCTGGAGATGGCAATGGTAGGCGATACGAGCTAGGGTTTCCCGTTTTTCGAATTTTGTTGGCGAACTTCACGATTAAATTCGGCATTCCTTGAAATTCGTTGAAATTCGAATTTTATCCTTGAAAAGCGTCGAATCCGGTGACTTAGTCTACGGGAGATGGGATTTCACAGGAGTGAGGCTGACCACAACCTATACTTCTTGACAGGTGAGGTGCCTCTCATACTGGTTCTATATGTGGATGATCTCTTTTTGAAAGGAGATGAGAGGCTGATGGGAGACTGCAAGTCCAACCTTGCAGTGGAGTTTGATATGAAAGACCTTGGGCTGATGCATTACTTTCTAGACTTGGAGGTTTGGCAGAGAGATGGATGCTTCTTCATTGGACAGGGGAAGTATGGAGTAGAGATCTTGAAGAGATTCAGGAAAGAGGACTGCAAGCCTATGGCCATACCTCTAGTTTCCAACTAGAGGAATATTGATGCATCAAGGTCAGACGGATTTGATCCTACCTTGTATCGTCAGCTTATTAGCTTTTGCATCAACCAGATATTAGCTTTTGCATCAACCCTTGAAGAGTGCATTGGACGGCTGCAAAGCACATACTTCGCTACATCACAGGTACAATGGAGTATATATTGGTTTATAAGCGCAGGGGGAGTGTATAGTTAGCAGGATTCACGTATGCTGACTGGGCAGGATTTGTCTCTTGGATCAGGGGTTGTCTCTTGGTTCAGCAGGAAACAGAAGTCAGTTGCATTGAACTCGGCAAAGGTTGAGTACATGGCAGCCAGCATGGCTGCTTGTGAGGGTATGTGGCTGAGGAAGTTACTTGCAAGGTTGTTCGAGTGTAAGCTAGAGGCTACAGCCTACAATAGTTCACTATGACAATCAAAGTGGCATCAAGCTATCTAAGAATCCAATGTTCCATGACCGGAGAAAACACATAGACATCAGGTACCACTTCCTGAGAGATTGTGTTCAAAGAGGAACCATTCGGTTGGAGTACATACAGACAGATGAGCAGGTGGCAGACATTTTCACCAAGGAACTTTGCAGACACGGTTTTGTGAAGTTCAAGGATAAGTTGGGGTTGCTACCATTTCCCTTCTTCGTTGGGAGGGAGTGTTAAAATAGCAACAAAAAGGAAGATCTTCCTGCATGCAAAAGACTTAAATTAGGAATCTATTTGTATTTAATTTACTTTTCCTAAGTTTACTTTGGAAAACAACTTAAAGTGATCTAAATTAACTTTAGTGAAACACTAGTTAAAGTGAAAGTGAGATTAGGGTTTTCGCTTTACCTAAAGTTATAAAAGAAAGGTCAATTGCTGGAGAGTGTTGATGAAATTGTCATTGATGCCAACATGGACTTGCAGTGGCCCCACGGGATGTCATTGATGCCACCAAGTCCCACCTGCAGTACCTTGATCCCTTACAACGTGGGTTTGTGCCTTGAATCACCTTGTACCCAGTTGACAAGGCCCCTGTACCCACAAGCTTGGATCTTGAAGCCACCATCTTGCTGAAGACATTGAAGATGTTGAAGACCCTGCTGATGGCGTTGAAGACCCTAGAAAATGGTCCTGAAGACCATACAGAAGTTGGCAAAGCTCTAGATGAGTTGGAGAAGCATTAATGACCCATTCTGTGGTCATTAATGCTCTAATGGTGCCATGGTACCCTAAGAGAAGGTCTGGCAACCCCACAGGTGATGTCATGATGGATCTTGACCCATAGAGATCCCCTTGTGTGGTTCAGGTGTTTGAAGAAGCCTATGAAGCCCCTTGCTTGATGAAGAAGTCCTAAAGATGTCCTTGGACCCACAGTTGGTGATTTGATGACCCTGCAACCCTTGTTGGGGTCATGGAGCTCTTGTGTGATGATGATGACCTTGTATGGTCCTTGACAGGCTATGGAACCCATGAACATGTCCTAGGTATGATGAAAAAGCCCATGAAGACTTGGAACCCGTGAAGAAGCTTATGGTTCCTTTGGGTCTTAAGCCCACACATTGACTTGGAACCCGTGAAGAAGCTTATGGTTCCTTTGGGTCTTAAGCCCACACATTGACTAGGAACCCGTGAAGAAGCTTATGGTTCCTTTGGGTCTTAAGCCCACATATTCGTGTTGGAGTCCACTTACTTGGTTTGCTTGTTCTTGTCGAATATGTGGAACCCCACTAAGAACTATGGAAATGGTAATGTGACAAAGAAGAATCCTCTTGTTAAAGGTGACGTGAAACCAGGTCAATATGAATGAAACAAGAAGATATCTATATGATAAAAGAAGATTTAAATCAAGGTCATAACCAAATGCAAAGTCAGCTCCTTAATATTCTCCAAAAAGATTTTTTTTAATTAAAAAGTCAATAAAGACAAGTCGGCTCCGTCCAGATATAAACAAAAAAAATAAAAAAAAATTAAAAAATAAAATATTTTTTATGATAGGTCGGCCTAGCAGAAAACTAATATAAATACCCAATGAAGAATCATTTTTAAACATAGAATTTTGGAGGAGCTCTGAATTTCGGACTGTTATGACTGAGGAAATTCGGATGGCAGCAGTAACGCAGGAGCAGACAAAAAAAAAATTGTGATTTTTCTTTTTTTTTTTGGTTTAAAAGTGGACTGAGGCAGCCACAATCCACTAGAAGAGCAGCTGCAATGGAGTAAAGAATTTTGTGGCCTTATGACTGTGATAGCAGCAGAATAAAAGACTTGAGGTCTTGATCCATACAATCAGCAAATGAGAAGCACGTGACAGCAAGAAAGTATGCATTGAGGAATTTCGGGGTTTAGAAGCAGACTTTTGCAGCAGCAGATTCGTGGTAATTGGAAGCATTGCTACACCTTACAGTTCAAAGGTTGAGTCTAGGGCCTCCTACAGAAGTCAGAAATATCCCAGATGTGAGCGCAAAGTGTTAATGAAAGGTAAGATAACTTATACTCCATGATGATGGAAACATGACACTATATTCTTGGATATTGCAAAACCTTCATGATACACTTTATAATGATGCCCTAATTCCAACCAGTGATGTTGATACATGAGTGATGATGATGTTGTTAAGGTAGATAAAACAGTGATACATGAACATGTTCAGTAATGTACAGTATACAGTGATTGTATATTCAGTGTATATATAATTGACCAGCAGTATTTGCATACAATGATACAGTGAGGTGGTGAAACAATGATACTTCTACCTTATGATGCATATACAATAAATACACAGTAAAGGATTTTTGCAGTCTTAAAGCATTAAATATAGTCTGAATTTATTGACAGCAACAGTGTATTGTGAGTGTCTGAAGCAGCCCTATATCCGAGTTTCCACAGAGACACATACTTTCAGTGTTGAGCAAACAGTCTGGTTTTTATCTTGGGTTCTCATCATATGCTGCTTCCTTCTTACCTTTCTACGGACCGAGGTTTCATTGATGCCCTTCTCCACTGACATGTGATGTTTTACCAGCATTAGCAGCAGCAGATCCAAGGTGTTGGAGGCTTGTCCGCACCATACAGTGTGTGTTATTTTGTGTTATGGTTCTTGATGATTCAAATGCTTATGATATGTGAATGATGAAGTGAAAGATGTTTATGAAATGATTATGAGATTGGTAGAATAATAGAATGATGAATTGGTAGTTAATTCTGACAAGTTAAGAAAAGTTGTAAAATTGGCTTTACACTGATTCACCCCCCCTCTCAGTGTCTAACAGAGAGGACACAATTGCATTCTGACAGAGACGAAGGAAGAAGTGTGAGAGAGAGAATTTTGGCGAAGAAGACGGAGGAGGACTAACTCAAGAAGGAAGCCCTAAATTGCAGAGGAGAGAGACGGGAGACTTTGGCGGAGGTACACCATACAGCAGCAAGCTGCCTTGGGAACCATTCCATCCCACAAGTTTTTCTCAGTGATTTGTTGGGTGTTTCCATTTTTCCATCTAGGGCAAAAATCAAGTTTCTGATATTGTAAAAGCTCTGTATTTTCTTAATAAAAATATCCTCTCATATTGTTGCACCGGTTTTCCCATCTTGGGTTTTGTCCGAGGGTTTCTACCCAAAAAGATTGTGTCGTTTCTATTGATGTGATTGATATTGTAAATGGTTCTCAATTTTATATTCTGCTGCATACTGTAAAGAAGTTCATGTGTTGGTTATTTCAGTTAAATTTAAATATATTGTTTTAGCCCTAGTTGTGCTTTAAAGGAAAATTTATATTATTGCGTTTCCACCCTAATGTCTATAACAAATTCATTCTTGAGACTCTATGTTGATTATTGTCAAAACATCATATTTTTGTTTCACCTCTTCCCTTAGCTCTTCCTAGTTTTTATCCATTTTATCCCTGAGTTTCTAGTGACTATTTGTAGTCTCTCTCTATTTTCTCAATCTTGGAATTTACATATGCCATTTTTTTAGTTACAGGAGTATTTTTTTTATCAATTTTGATTGTTTAATGGCTAATTTACTATCTTACAATTTTCTACTCATTCATATTTGCATGGTTGTATAGAACTAAAAGGTTGTACAAATGTATGAGACTGTGCATTGAGCAGGTTGTACAAAATTGAAATGCTAGACAAATGTACTCTGAACAGATGTACATCATGTGTACTGTGCAAAACATTACATTGTGTGGACGTATGGAACAACACTATTGTACAATACAAATTTATTGCATGTAAAAAACCAGTCAACTTGGCTCTAATACTAATGGAGCAAACACTTGGATATAAACCCAAAAAATATAAAGATATGTATAAAAGATGAATAGATAATGTAGATTGAATTTACAATGAAGGGGCCCTTATAAATATTATTAAGCAGGTGACTTTCATACCTTTTCATTAAAATGTTATGTCGCCTAGTTGATGATTTACTATATTATATTATTTTCAATATCTTTTAATTTGAGGTTAAGCAAGCATGCCCCCTATCTCCCACCCTTTTTGGTATCTTACTATCTACATTGAAAAGCTAGAGTCCTTTCTACATGATCATATCCAGGATGACGATAGGTACCACCTCCACCAGGTCTTGATATCCATCCTACTCTTCATAGATGATGTGGTCCTCTTAGCCTCATCCTCAAAGGGCCTACAGAGACAGTTGGACACCCTCACACTCTTTTACTATCTAAATTGACAAGCTAGAGTCCTTTTTACATGATCATATCCAGGATCACGATAGGTGCCACCTCCACCAGGGCTTGATATCCATCCTACTCTTCATAGATGATGTGGTCCTCTTAGCCTCATCCTCAAAGGGCCTGCAAAGATAGTTGGACACTCTCACACTCTTTTGTGATCTTCAACAATTGACGATCAACTTGGGTAAAACTAAGGTTATGATCTTCAATGGGTCAAAGAAGGTATTCCTAAACCACCACTTCGTTTTCCAAGGAGAGGAGATCGAGATCACTGGCAACTACACTTATTTGGGGGTATATTTTTTAGAGCTTCACCTTCGGCCTAAGGCATGCTCTTCAGCCTCAAGTCAACAAAATCTATGGATCCCTAGCTGTCCTTGAGAGATAGTGCTTCTAACATCGTTTTCAGGACATCCCATCCAAGATGTCTCTCGTAGACACCCTTGTTCGGCCCATGGTTTTTCTTTGGATCAAAGGTTTGGGGACCAAGCCTACTTGAGATCGATTGGGCTTCAATCGTGTGAGAGCAAACACTTCTCCTACACCACATCATCAGATGCAAACATACAATACCTCAACATATCATTCTCGTAGAGTTTGAAGCCCAACCCTTCTGACTTGAGACTGCTTTCCTTCTTGTTTCACTTCTACACCGACTTTAGAGTTTAGCTGACTCAACAAAGGGTTGAGAATGGTATACATACTTGGCCTACTGATCATCGGAGTCCATTTCTCTATCTAGTCCTCCTAGTCATACCAAATGTTGGTTTACAACAGTTTCATATATTTTGGGGTTTGATGGTATTTCAGTTGATCATCTTCCCCCTTTTAGATACTCCATATATGCGCCTAGCCACCTCTTAGCTACTTGGCAGGAGATGAATAGGATCATCCAAGATGACATTTATAGGTAATTTGTCCAGATCACTTGGACTAACCCCTAGGGAGGGTTACGTTCGAAGATGACCTTTTATGCTGGGCACTTTATGGAAGTGAGGACAAACTCATCATCCAACCCCCATATACATCTCGTCACTGGGCACACCCTCTTTGTATCCCCTTGCTCCAGTTTTGGGTTGGCCCACATAGAATTTGAGTCGAAACGAATCACCAGATGTTACGAGCCGATAAAATCTGTCAAATTTGTCATCTTCATGAGATCGAGACAAAGGAGCACTTCATCTTCCTTTTCCCCGCATACTATGAGATCCATGGGCGAGTAATTGTTTATTGAGAAAGATCCAAACCCTTGCCACTTTCTTCAGGTACCTTGATCAAAGATGCTTATCCCTTAACTTACAGGAGCCCTTAAGCTCTAAACCCATACTCTCTAGCTTCATAATAGACTGAATTCCATCCAACGAATCACTTCCTTCTTTCCAGTGCTCCCTTCAGGTAGGGGCACCAAGAGACAAATCGATACAAGCGTGGCACCTAACTCCTGATCAATGTAGATGCGTGGGTGCATTCCCCATTTCTAGAGTTCTCAACGGCACAACCAAACTAGATCCACTACCAATAGGCAAATGAGATCCTCCAAATCTCAACAACGAGGCACCTTCTTTAGCAAGCAACATAGTAGGCAGCCCCGATCTTCCACCAAACCCTCCTCTAGTCATCATTCTATACTGAGTTTCCTTTCATTCGGCCTTGGATGTTAAGAGAGATGGATCTAAAACCTACCTCATTGCTTTAGTATTCTCTCATTCCTAGATTCATTCCTCCTATGCATCCCCCTCGTGCAACCTCTAGCGCTTGAGGTCGAGAGTTTTTCATACTTTAGCAAAGATCTCGTGATATACTTTACTTTATGTATCTCACTTTTTATAAAAGACTTTTTAGTACTCCTGCTTCGTAATGACATCATTTGTATTTTGCAATCCCATTGACCTACTTTAGTACCCATTCTTTGCACATTAATAAAATTATCTTACCTTATGTGTCTGTAGCCCAAGGAGTCTACATTAGAGGAAATTTCAAGTCAAAATGGGCCTTTCAACCCTAATTCAAATTCTATGTCATCATGTGTTAGCCAATGAAATTGCTTTGAATTTGAAATACCGTATAGGTCTTAAACAATTTTTAATATAAATTTGGGGATAGGTGAATTACTTTAATAATATAATTTGTCTACAGGCTGCCCAAGCTGCCCAAAATTATCTTGGATATTCAAAATGAAATTAATATGCTAACCGATTTTAGGTAATACTTCTCCCATCTGTAATATATAATAGTAAAACTAATTAATATCATAACTAATATATAATAATATAACTCGATCCAATACCTTTAACTCAGTTAAAAAATATTGCTCGGTCCAAAAATATTAATGGGTCAAATAATTTTAACTCAGTCGAAAAATATTACTCAATCCAATAACAATAACTCGGTCCAAAAATATTACTCAGTCAAATATCCATCCATGTTTTAGGTAATACATGACCAATATATAATCTATAATAATAGTAATTAATATTATAACTAATATATAATAATAATAATATATTATAATTAATATTATTATAATAACCATCAAAAGTTCAGTCCATATCTTAGGTAATATGTGAACAATATATATATATAATAGTAATAGTAATTAATATTATAACTAAAATGTAATAATATTATATTATAATTAATATTTTATAATAACCGCCAAAAGTTGGGTCTAATAAATTTTAACTAATATATAATATGTATTTAATCTATAATAATAACTAACAACATAACTAATATACACATCATATTTTAGGTGATATGTAACCAATATATAATATATAATAGTAATAGTAATTAATATTATCTAATATTTCATAATAACCGTCAAAAATTGGGTTTAAACACTTTTACCTAATATATAATAATATTATATTATAATTAATATTTTATAATAACCGTCAAAAGTGGAGTCTAATAACTTTTAATTAATATTAATATTTAACACTATTATATTATAATAATAATATTATACACCATAAAAGTCAAATAACTTTTAAGATGGAATTGTGTATTTAATTTTATTTCCTTATTTTGGGTGAAAACACTACATCAAACTTCATCCTCATAAATTGATTTTAATATAAAATATATATTTAAGGTAGCTTTGATAAAAGTGAAATAACCCTAGGCAGCTTCGATAAAAGTGAATTAGTATAAAATATTGGCTACATGGCATTTTTTATTATTTTCCTTAGGAGGCCCATTTTTCATCCAAATTTCCTTTAATGCACACATCTCTGTCACAAGCCCACATGGACTCCATCGCTCCTCCTAAGCCATGTATTCCATTGGGTCATGCCCTTGCATGAACACTACGGCCCATGTGTCCCCGAGAAAACTCCAGGCTCCATTCTAGGAATCCAAGCTACCCCATGTTGTTTAGGCTCCAATGCCCTCCTCAAAGATTCACAATGCTCTTCCTATGTAGGGCGTTGTCCAAGAAAACCAAACTCTCCATGTAGCCACAATGAAGGACGCCCACCAAGTTGTTAAGAGAGCTCCAACTTTCTAAGGGAGAATGCCAAACCAACACCTAACTAAGGTCAAGCAACCACTAAGCAAGTTATCGCCAATGAGCAAATCTATCACAAACCATCTCCCATGTGCCAATCCATATCAAACCAATCAAGGGTTGCACATACACCATGTACCCCAAATCTCTTGAAGCACCTCAAAACATGGTGCAAACAGTTTTAGAGTAACTCCAAAAACTAAGACCTCTTAGCCCCAACCACTCCTCGATGGATATCATCCACCAGTGCAATAGCCCCTTCACAATTATTGATGACTCCTATAAGGATCCTGTATCGCAATCCCCTCACATATCCTCAACAACTAGTTCCAATCCCACAAACCTTGACATCCTCTCCTTTGCTTTAGCACTTTATTATACTTGCACTTTTTTTATATTATCTCTTGGTTGGTTATTTAGCCTTTAGCTTTTAGCTAGACACATATTTTTGTGTCTTTTCCCCTTGCAATATTGATCTACGAATTGCATTTATGCTCCCACAATGGATTACTCTTTGAAACACATTAACCTTTTGTGGTCATTTGTTGGACACCAATAAGTTATCTTTGTTTATCTTCATCTTCTTCTTCTTCTTCTCCTTTCCAAGGAAAACATCACAAGGAAACCCTTAGGCACTTCTCCGCATTTCATGGATGGTATCCAGTGTAAGCCCTTTGACATTTATTACAGTGTCTGACCTGGTTGGGGCTTTAAATAAGGTATGCAACATATGCAACTAGCCCACAGCAATCGACCACAAGACCTCCTGCATGAAAATCAAAGCAATCAACCACTCAAGTTATCCCACAAGCCTTATCATGTGCACTTATTTTATTCATATCTAGGAAGTCACTAATTGCCTTGCAATTATTTAACTATGATTCCTTGGATATCGTCATAGATAATTATCAAATCATAGTGGCCCACCTCATATCTAAACAAATGTATGCTAGTACTTGTCACTAGATGTCAAATGCCTTGTGGATTAATAGTTGTAGGCATGTACTTCTACATCTAGGCATGACGCAATAACAAATGTTCAATTTATGCATATATGTATGGAAGAAAAGAAGCTAACAATTCCCCAAAAAAAATATAAAGTGGATAGAAGATTTTGAACTTCTAAATTTGGATGAATATTACAGAGAGGAATGTATGTAGCAAGGGAATTTAGGAATTACATAACATTATGATGCATCAAAAGCAAATGGCTAGCAAATAAAAATTGTATTACTAGAATAGAAATCACCTCAAGTATATAATGGCTTATCTCTCTTCAAAGGCCATTGCCTCAACCAGCCCTTCCGTCCAACCTAGGTGTTGGTATGCTGGAATTGTGGACCTTCTAGCATCTGTAGGTCTTGCGATGGATCAACTTCCTCCATTTACATACTCCCTAGATGTGTATGGTTACCTCTTACCTACTAAGCAGGAGTTGAACAAATTCACCAAAGATGACATTTATAGGAAATTTATGCAGGTCACTTGGATGAACCCTCCGAGTGGGTTGCATTCTAAGATGTCCTTCTACACTGCACACTCCATGGATCTGAGAGGAAATCCCGTTGTTCGACGCCATTGCATATTCCGTCATTGGACACATGCTCTTTGTATTCCTTTAGGCCAGTTCAAATTGGGCTCCCATCGCCTCCGAGTAGAGACAAATTGACCGATCAACCAAGATATACCAGGTACATATCTTCAAGAGGTTGAGATACAGGAACACTTCATCTTTTTGTGCCTATTGACTACGAGATTCGTGGGCAGTTTCATTGTCTCTTCAAGGACATTTTCACAGAGCTTCAAACTTTCACTAGATTCTTCAAATACCCCAATCAACGGTGCCTGGCTTTGTACTTGCAGGAAGCCCTCCAATTCCGCTCCTTCACCTTGCAACAACACTCCCAATCGGGACCAACCTCCACTTAAAGTATTACTTCTTTTAGTGCTCTCTTCCTCTAGGGGCTCCAAAGGACAACTAGATGACAATACTGCCCTTGGCCACAAATCAATTAAGACACAACAAATCGGCTCCACTTTTTCCCAACACTAGCATTGTGGCCAACCTCAACCTCATCCCAGCAGTGAGACAACCTCATCCAAGACATAGCGATAGGTGTTGACTAAATTGTCATTGATGCCAACAAGTGTGTATCGAAGTGTCTTGGTGCCCCTTGAGGAGCCCTTGAGGGTTAGAAGTCGGTCAATGTCAAAGGAGACCTTTTGACATTGTCCAAGCCCAAGTCTGAAGCCTTTTGGACAATGGCAAAATCCCTGAACACCCTGTAGAGCGTTTGAGTAACCCTAAGTTGTTTTTTGATTCCCCAGTTGTTTCTTTAGGGTTCCCCCCAGTACCACAACCATGCCCTTTTACCCTAGAATGTGTTCTTGGTGGGTTGAAGAAGTTGCAAGAGTCTAATTGACCCTTTCAGTGGTCATTTGTGTGTTATTGAGGTCATGGTAGCCTTGGAGAAGTCTAGGCACCCCCACACCTTGATGGTCATGTTCATAAGCTATGGTAACCTAGTTGACATAACAAAAGTCCCTAAAACTCTTACCTTTGCCTACATCTACCCTATGTTGTATGCCTTGCCCTTAAAACACTAATAACACCCTAATACTGCATAATGATGCTCATTGCACCTCTACTCTAACCCTTGAAGCCCCTCATGGTGACCACTAACCATTAATTTAATGAGGTGTTATTTTATGGGCACCTACACACACATGAAGTACTAAAACATAAAACCAAAATGACAAAAGAAAAGACACTTAACAATTAAAATATTAATAATGTTTAAGTGATTTTTAATAAAATAAAATATTTATTGTCTCCTTCCTAGAAGTTGGCTCCTTCATTTAATGAAATGATAGAACATTTTTTTTAATTTAATAAAACCTAAAGCCATCCTAGAAGTCGGCCTCTAAGTCCTCCTTCTCAACACTGGGTTAGTGTATAAATACACCAAAATTTACACACTAAATAACACAAACAAATACAAGTTTTGAGGAGCAGTTTTGTTGTCGTTTGAAATTCTTGTCCATTGATGATTTCTTTCTTCCGTAAGCCAAATAGGGTTGCAATCTTCCCAATGACAAAGAATGCTAGCTTGTTCATTTGTAGTCCTGGCGTTGAAATCCCTTACTAGAAGGACTTCACCTACTTGAGAATACTCTGTAATATCGTTTTTTAAGGCTGCAAAAGGGTTTTTATGGTCGAGCCCACTCCTTTTGTAAATTTTTGAAACTTGTGGGGCGAAGTAGCATGCTGCAATTCTAATGACATTTCAATTTTCTGATATTTTAAACCATATAAATTGTTTATTTGAGTCTTCCCTTTCTAGTTGAATGCAACAATCTATCTTTTTCTTCACTAAGACCATGATGCCTCCGTGACCTTTTCCATTCTCTGTTGCCTCATTCCACACTACTAACTTCATATATTTTTCAAAAAGAGGTGTCTTGCACCCTTCATGTTCATGTGTTTCCAAGAGACATATTATGTCCCTATCTTCCGCAATAGGCCCTAGCCCAAGTCCACGTCTCCACGAGTAGCATCTGCAATTCCAACATACTAGGCTTAAGGGAACCAGGGTAGACCTTGATTGCTATTTGCTTTGGCATACAAGACTCAAAGTTGAGTCTACACCCCTATTTGCCTATCATGGCCTTGCTGCAATATTTTCTGCTAAGGGATTTGTTATCACTTGTTGACTATTGTTTTGTTGTCTTGCTTTAGGAGGACCAAAAACAGCAATAACAACTTTTCCTTTGTACATCCATGCTCTTTTGCCCTGATCTCTTGTTGCTCTGACCTTTGACAACTCTTTTCTTCTTTCCTCTTAATAATAATAATATATTTTTAAGGTCACCGCCAAGCGAGACACCAATTTGGTGTATGAGACCCCCTTGTTTGTGGGACAAGGGACCCCCCTCTGTGCAGTGATTTAACTGCTAAAGTCTACAAAGGTGTACATACACTACCTCCCTTTAGATTTGAACCTGTGACCTCCTAAGAAGAAACACATGCTCTTAACCATTAGGCCCACTCTTAACCATTAGGCCCACTATTGCATGATAGTTAAGTCTTCCTCTAGAAAAAAGCGAGAGCCCTTTAAGAGATGCTTCTTAATTAGAAGAGTTTGCTTGTAACACACACTTGCCATGATGACTTTTATGGGCCTGTCTCTCTCATCACTGGGTTTACCCACCCTCCATGCTTGGAAAATTTGGCCTTGCCAAAGCAGCTTGTCTTTCAAAAAGTCACTTGTAAGCTCCAGAGTACATTCATTTTTACCATAATCTCTCACACCTTTAATTATTATGTTTGTTGCTTTGTCTTGTCTTTCTTTGGTTTCTTTTTCTTGTTTGTTGTCTCCTTGGTTGCTTGATTCTTTTTCTTTTTCAATATTAGCAGGCTTGTTAATAACTTGTGCCCACATTCTGGAATTTTTGGTGAAACCTCCATTTTCTGCTTCTCTTACTTTCACTCCTTGGTTATTTGTTTGTTCAATTGTTTTCCCTTCAGCTTTGGATGTTTTATGATTGAAGAACTCTCTATCTTCCCCTGCCGATTCTTTCATGCTTTGTCAGTCTGCCTTCATCTCTTGCCACTCAGTCTTACCTACCAGAATAGCTTCTTGCAACAATGCCACTTGACCTTTTAAAACATTGTTGCTTTCTGCTAAACGTTGATTTTCTACAGTTAACAGATCGATTTTAAGGTTTTCTCTCCTGCTCTTTGACTTCCAAAATCTCCAATCTCCTCTTGGCATTGAGTAGCTCTTGTACATATAGGGCAGATGACCAGGTGAGAGGTGTGGATGTGGAACTGTATAAAGGAGGATCAGTGTTGCTTTTACCCCTGTTGCTGCCACACCCTTGCAAGAAAGACTTGTTTGACTGTTTATTCCGAAGGGCAAGGATAGTCTTCTTTTGAAACTGTTTTTTCCTTGTCTCCTCCCACTTTAGACGGGCAGCTCTCCGTTTTAAAATACACCTAGACTGCTTGGCATTAACCCAAGCCCACTTTCCTGTTCTGCTCAAGGAGGCAATTTTTACTTGATCTAAGTGGTTCGTTTCATCAGGAACGGGTACATCTAACCCCATTTTCATGTGTGATGTCAGGTGTGTTTCCATTGTTATAGGGTACAAGAAAATTAAAAAAGCAGGACAAAACAGAACTGAGTACCTCACTGCTGTTGGGACCGAAAGACTTGTCGTTTTCCCCTTGTTGCTTTAGATCCTAGTGCTTACACGCCCCTCCAATCAGATTTCCGAGCACCCACGTCTCTGCCTTTGTTCAGACGTTCCAACTTGACCAACCAACTCTAGTTCCAACCTTCCAAGGAGCACTTATAGTAATTTAACAGATGAATATTCAATTTCGTTTATCTAAATACAAATAATAAATTTATAAAATACAGTAATTTAACAGATGAATATTCTATTTCGTTTATCTAAATACAAATAATAATTTAATAGCTGAATATTCAATTTCATTTATCTAAATGCAAATAATAATTTAATAGCTGAATATTCAATTTAAATAAATGATAAGTTAATAAATAAATATAGATCACATGTGAGGGTCACAATAGTTCATGTATACTTTTATTAATCATTATTTATTATTTATTATTTATTTATTAATTATTATGTATTTATCCTTAGTCATTAATTATTATTTATTTATTGTTATTATCATTTATGTATGGCAATATCCTTTGGATTTAAGTTATTAAAATATCTTTTCATTAATCATTAATCATTTATTATTAATATTTATTTATTAGTATTATAATGTGTGTTATATTTACTTATATCGTTTGGAATTAAGTTAAGCAAATAAATTGAGTTTAAAATAAGTAACAAATTAATATGAATAAAAACTAAATGTATTTAATAAATTTTTATCCATATGTGCCTCCATCTATAGCTAGGTAAAAGAATTTACAATACACACTATTTAGAAATACATAAATGTCACACTGCAAGGGCTTCAAATATGAAAAATGCTTTTAGAATCCAGCTGATAATGGTGTCAATTCATCTTACCAAATACATAGTAAAAGTCATCCCCAACTACATCTTTTGCCAAGTTCTTGATATATAAAACAGGAGTTGGATTTCCAGGAGCATAATTCTGCATGACATAATCAGCATAATCAGCGTAACATCCACTTCTAGTTGCATGCATTTAAACTTGATTTAACCAATTTTACAATATGGACATTCTAGCTTGAGTTTAAGGAAAGAATTTCTATACTGTGTAAATGTGTTCATGAAACACATTCTAATTACACATGGTGTTTCGTTCACTTCAACAACACCTTGCTTAAAACAGAGTTGCCAGTTATCTGAAAACATACAATGTTATTTCGCTGTTGAAAAAATATTATGTTATTCAACAGACATGCAAATCTCATTAGAAAAAGAATTGCCAGCCATGAAGAAGAATATGCTCTAATCCTTCAGTATTTATACATAGAGACTAATGGGTAAATTGTACCTCTTCCCTTTTCACTTGCCACTCCTGTGTTAGAATATAAAACATAGATGATAAAATCAATGAAAAAATCGCAACGTTCTGAAATTTCACGATTTTTTCAGGCTGCTGATTTTTTGGGCCAAAAATATCGAACTCGCTTGTGAGTTTTACCAAAATTCACAACACACAAAAAAACAGGGATTTTTTCGAAAAAATCGTGCTATGATAGAAAAAATTGCCAAGGTCACAAAGCTTTAAGGCCAGGTTTGAAAATTTATGGTCATTTTCATAGTTTACAAGTGATATTGATGTCAATAATATTAAATGGTAATGTTAAATTCTTAAAGTAGTCTCAAACATCATGAAACAATTAACCCTAAGCCAAAAATCATTCTTGATCAACCAGCCAGCTAACTCCAAGTTTCAAATCATCATTCTCAGCTACATAACTCATAATTTCTCAAAAAAGTCAGTTTCAGGGAAATTATTGATTAAATATTAAAAATAATTATTTTGGAGAAAATCCAAATCTCTCCAAATTAATCCGAATTGAACGAAATGAAATGCATAATGGCATGGCATCGGGCATTAATGATGATTGAGTTTGGCACTAGTGCTCTTCAGTTAGCAATCGGAGAGCATTGAGTTATCATCCACTTGGCCAATTCGCCTCCTTCAGTGATGACCACGTCTGGGTGAGGTGGAGCTTGTCTATTGGCTTGGTGTTATGTTTGAGGTTGAGGAGTGACATGTGTTCATTGTTTCTAGGTATTGCCTCCTCCATACCTAGCTCTAGGCTCCTCCAAGACGTCACGCCTACTCTCCCTAACCTATCACATGTGCCTCCTCATCCTTCACGTCACAGCATAGGAAGCTCACGCTTTTACTGATGGAGGGATCGTATGGTATGGAGAGGGAGTGGTTAAGGTTGGAGTGGGGCCGCCTTGCCTAGGTGGAGGCCTCCCCTCACTCCTTCCTTCTTTATTTTGGGTTTGTACTCTCTCGCGTGGCTACGAAGCTAGGTTTGCGCCCTCCTTGCATGGTGTGGTATCAGGGTTTTAGCACTCTCTCATTGAATAAATAGAGGCTCTTTTAGCTCTATTGGGATGGAATTTTTGGCATAGAAGCTCTGGAGAATTTGTACTGTAACATTTTGCTTAAGATTGAATAAAGTTGATGACTTTGGAGGTCAAAGTGGAAGTTCTATGTTGGTCATGATTCACCGTGTGAGGTGATACCTTTCTTTGCCCCTTTCTTATGGATTTTTAAGCATTTGGTCGTATAAATTTTGAAGGCTAACAATCTAGCACTATTTCGTATAACCTATGTTTTTCTCTTGAAGATTGTATGCTTTCAGGTATTGTCCAAAATATAGGGGCTTTTTTGTGGTTAACATTCATTCTGCAGGTTCCACAAGAAGTCATTTTCTTCTAGGAAAATCGAGAAGCATAAGCTTCTTTGCCTAATCCATCAAGTAAAAGAAATCTTTCTGGTTACCTCTCTCAGTTTGAATCTAAGTTTCTCTTTTCTCAATATTTCCATGTGTCTCATGTTCGTTCTGACCTAAGAAAGTAGCTTGGGATTTGATCCCAAGTGCCACATAACTTTGTGGCCACTTCTCTTTCCCCACTAGCGTCCTTGCTTACATCCAGCTAGTCTGGACGGTTTGACCTTGTTTGACCTTTCTTGATCATAATATTATGACTTTCTTAGTCATAATATTTGCCAAACAACTCATTCACTACCATAGCAGATTTCAAGGCTACTTTCCTTGGAAAGTTTGGCAGTAAAAAGGAACCTAGACATCTAGTAGCAGCTTTGACTAGTATGAAGAAATCTGAAACGAAAACCATGGATGAGTTCAATAATAGGTTCACAGAGTTGTCAAATTCCATCCCTACCACTTATGCTCCTCTTGCAGCTTCCACTTTGGATTATTACATTGAAGCGTTAAGTGGCAAGATCCAATACTAGATTAGAGACAAGGAGTCGACTACTTTACTTCTAACTCAGAGTTTGGCCGTTAAATTGATAAGAATATGCAGTCTTCAGGAGATTCAAACATCCAGGGTTACTCTAGGTCATTCGTTCCTCTTAAAACTATTGAACCTAAAGGGAAAGAGTCGTCGCACGAAGTTTATGAGAAAAAGCTCATGGACCTGACTGAGAAAATGCAAGATATGGAAAGGAAACACTTAGCACAGATTAAAGAGGTTCAGAATAGGGTCATAACTGTTGAAAGAACTCAACCTCCGCCACCTCCTAGACCCTTCCCTGCAAGGCAAACATGGCAAAGAAAGAATCCCAACCATGAGCAAAGGCCTCCTCATCAGCTAGAGGCTACTAATGTGGTTGAGCCTTACAAACCATTTTGTAGGGCATGCAGAGATTTCCATGAAAAATCTGGCCGCCATTATGCGTGCTATGTTCAAGAACATGGTTATCCCGAGGGTTGCGATCCCAGTACGTCTGCAAGCAAGCCTAAATTCATTCACAATGTAGGAGACATCTATGTTGACCATAAAGATAGTTGGAATCAAGCCAACCAGTTTCATCAAAGGGTTGATTACTTAACTGAGTATTACGAAAAATGCCTTCAAATAGCAACAATGTTCAAAATTTCAAAGGCATAACATATCAAAGAAGACCAAGGGAAGGACCATCTACCCAAACTGCTCCAAAGGTAACAATTTTTGACATTCCTCCAGAAATAAATGATAAGTCAGATTCTATTGCTCTAACCTTTGATTTAGGTAGTTGGTTAGCATACTCTAAAGTCCCGGTTCCCGTACTTGAGTTATGTAAAATTCTTGTTCAAAAGGAGAAATTGTTGAAAATGCTAGAGCCTCAAGTTGATAATGATCCCCTCCTTACCTCAAAGATAGTTATACCTGAAAGACCTACAGCTCCCAAAAAAGTAACTTTTGTCAAATATAGTAGAACAGCTTCTACCCAGTCAGGAAAATGTTTGTGGAGATCCCCCTGTAATCTTGCATACTAGGGACCCAAGAAAAGAGGATCACCCGCCCTTCTACATGTCATTGATGATAGGTGATTTTCTCCTGCACAACTGTATGCTAGATTCAGGCTCAGGATCAAATATTATGGCTAAGAAAGTCATGCAGCAACTTGACCTTAGAATCACTCGCCCTTACCAAAATGCATGTGCCATGGACTCTAGACCCATCAAAGTTGAGGGTATGATTGAAAGGTAGCACGTAAGATTGACCAAGTATCCGGACATCCATGTTACCATGGATATCCTCGTCATAGATGTACTGGATAAATGGGGCATGCTATTATCTAGAAAATTTGGTGCCACTTTAGGGGGATCCATCCAAATGGATTGGACGTACATCACTGTACCTGCATTAAAAGATTGATTGGTTAAGTTACATACTGAGAAAGAACGAAGATATCATGTAGAAAGCCCAAGGAAACCATCAAATGAATATGTCAACTACTCAAGTGGACTAGGGGCGTACCAAATCAACTCCACTTTCTTAGAGCCTATCCAAGAAGAAATTAAAAATGAAAAACTTAACGAATTGTGGAGGATGAACTTTGATGGAGCTTATTCTAAAGCAGGAAAAGGGGTTGGGATAGTCATTGTTTCACCAGAGGATAAAGTTTTTAACTTTGCTTTCAGATTAGAATTTGAGGCAACCAACAATGTGGTAGAGTATGAGGCACTTCTACTAGGCATCGAGATTGCCAAGGACATGGGGATCAAATTGCGTAGTATTAAGGGGGATTCTGACTTAATTGTCCAACAAGTTAAGGGTCAGTTTGCATGTAAGTATGAAAGATTAAAAAAGTATAGAAATGCAGTCTGGAATACAATGGAAATTTTTTATGCCCTTAATATAGAAGCAATCCCTAGAGATCAGAATAGTGCCGCCAACCAACTAGCGTTTGCAGCTTCAGCACTTCATCCATCAGATGAGATGTTAGAGGGGGATTGTCTTTTAGAGGTTAACTTCAGACCTTCCATTCCTGATAATGTAGAACATTGGCAGGTTTTCAAAGATGATGAACAAATATTGAAATTTATTAATCATATTGATGAATTTTCCAATTATAAAGCCAATGAACACGAAGAAGGTAAAGAATATCAGAATGAGGGTAACCGCTTCAATCCTGTGACACGTGGCTTTGTCACCTTAGAGAACATCTTTGACAGACTGGATAGAAGAAAGAGTAATGTTGAACAAATGAAGCCGGGTGAGTACATAGAAATCAACATTGGAATGGAAACAAAACCAAGAATAATAAAAATTGGAAAAGGTACCTCTGAAAAAGAAAGGAATAGCCTTATAAACTTGGTAAAAGAATATAGGGATTTTTTACCTTCACTTATGACGAACTTAAAGCATATAGAGACGATGTTTTTCAGCACACCATTCCCTTGAAGCCTGAATGTCAAAAAGGAAACCCTTTCCAGCAAAAACTTAGGCAAATAAATTCTAAGTTAGCACCTATTATAAAGAAGGAGTTAGAAAAAATGTTAGCAGCGGGAATTATAGCTCCTACAAGACATTCGACATGGCGTTATAACTTGGTAGTAGTTAGAAAGAAGAACAGGAGTTTAAGGATATGTATAGATTTCAGGAATCTAAACATAGCATGTCAGAAGGACAATTACCCCCTCCCCAACATGGAGACCCTCCTCCAACGGGTCACTGGATCGAGCATGATGTCAATGCTTGATGGTTTTTCAGGCTATAACCAGGTTGTCATCCAAGAAGAGGATAGACACAAAACCACTTTCACAACCCCTTGGGGCACTTTTGAATATCTGAAAATGCCCTTTGGCCTTTTAAATGTCGGAGCTACTTTCCAAAGGGCCATGGATTATGCCTTCAAGGAGTTGATAGGTAAAATCATTTAGATCTACCAAGATGATCTTACAATGTTTTCGAAAGAAAGATCCAGCCATGTTGGTCATCTCAGGCAGGTTTTTGAGCGTTGTAGGAAATATGGCATTTCCTTGAATCCGGCTAAGACAGTCTTAGGTATTGAAGAAGGAAAGCTTTTAGGTCACATTATCAACAAAGACGGGGTCAAAATTGAACCCTGAGAGGATAGAAGCTATACAAAAGATTCCCCTTCCTAGAAATGTTAAGGGTCTCCAATCATTTAATGGTCACATTAACTTCATAAGGAGATTCAATCCTAATCTAGCTGAACTCATGAAACCTATGCAGGCTCTCCTAAAGAAAAATGTTAAATTCATGTCGACAGATGAAGTAAGAAATGCTTTTGACACTATTAAAGATGCCATCACTAGGTCTCCTGTCTTAGTTAGCCCGGATTACACGAAATATTTCATGATCTTTTCTTTTGCTTTAGAAGACACTATTGCTGGTGTGTTGCTACATAAGAACTTCGAAGGGTTCGAGCAACCTATAGCTTTCATGAGTAGAACCTTACAAAACTCTAAATTGAAATATACCATCATGGAAAAGCAAGCTTATGCCTTGGTTAAATCTTTAAAGCATTTCAGAACTTATATTGGATACTCTAAAGTCATTGGATATGTTCCCCATGCCGCAGTGAAAGACATCCTGTCTCAACAGGATTGTTTAGGAATAAGGGGCACATGGGTGTCCAAAATCCAGGAGTATGACCTTGAAATAAAGCCTACCAAATTAATCAAGGGACAAGACCTTGCTAGAATGCTTACTCAGAAAAATGAAGAAGCCATTGAAATGATTGTTGAAAATGATATCCCTTAGCCAGCCATGACTCCTGCGCTTCAAGAGCTTGATAATCATTGGTATTTCAACATCATTTTCTTCCTGCTCCATCTCACTTGCCCTGATCACCTCAAGGGTCACAAGCGAAGGGCTTTGAGACTCAAGACTGCTAGATATTGCCTTACCCAAGAGGGTCTGGGTTGGAGGAACCCAGATGGCATTATACTCAAATGCATCAATGAACAAGATTCCAAGAAAATCTTGACTGAATTTCACTCAGGATTTTGTGGAGGCCATTATGCAACGAATACAACTGCCCACAAGATCCTGAGAGCTGGATACTATTGGCCCACTATCTTTGCAGATGTTCACAAGCATGTCAAGTGTTGCCAAGAGTGTTAGCTTTTCACAGGGAAGCAGAAGTTGGCTACGCTTCCTCTTACACCGGTTATGGTCCTTGCCCCTTTTCAGCAATGGGGGCTTGATTTTATCAGCAAGTTTAAGGATAACTCTAGCAATGGTTTTTGTTGGATTCTCACAGCAACCGATTATTTCACTAAATGGGTAGAGGCCATACCTACTAAGAAAGAATCATCACCAGATTCGGAACTCCCCTTAAAATAACAACCGATAATGCCAAAGCTTTCAGTTTAGGAGAAGTAAATGACTTCTGTTTTAAATATGGCATTATCCTATCCCATTCATCAGATTATTATCCACAGGGCAATGGACTTGCTGAGTCCACTAATAAAAATTTGATGACTATCCTTAAGAAGATTGTGGGGGATAATAAAAGAGCATGGGATAGCAAGATTAAGTATGCAGTATGGGCGGATAGGATTACCAAGAAGAATTCAACTGAAAAGTCGCCTTTTGAACTAGTATATGGACTCACAGCCACCCTTCCGGTCAACATGCAGATTCCGATCTTCAGAATGTTAAGTGAATATGGCACAGAACAATTGGAAATGCAGCAGAGGATCAATCAGATCATAGAGTTGGATGAATCTAGAAGAGCTGCCCTTGATCAGTCACTCAGGCATCAAGAAAGCATGAAGGGCACCTTTGACAAGTCAGCTAGGCTGAGATCTTTCCAAGTAGGAGATATTGTTCTCTTATGGGATAAAAGAAGGGAAAAGCCTGGGAAGCATGGGAAGTTCGACAGCCTTTGGAAAGGCCCATTTATCATCCATGATACTGCTGGCACCAATTCCTTTTTGCTTAACGCCATGGATGGAGATGCTTTAAACTTGCCCGTGAATGGTCAACATTTGAAGCCCTTTTATCGAAACAACCTCCAAGATGACCAAGGGGTCATCCCAAGGCTTTTCTAAACCCATCCTTGTTGTATTTTTATGTATTTTTATTTTTTTCGTACCATAATATCAATTATTAATATGTTTATGTACTTTGTTTTTGTACCATGTTTTATGTATCATATCTATGTAGAATGTTGTATCTTAACTCATGTATATTAGGATTTGTATCATATTCCATTATATGCTGAAAAGAAAAGAAAAATTGTTTTATGTACTTTGATTTGAAAAAGCAAAATATATTTTTTGGTACTTCATCATGGCTTATTTTATATATCATATACATGGGACTAAGACACTTCTGTTTACATACAGGTAACAGAGATTCCTGGATTCTCAGGCACTCTCTTTGATCAATAAAGCAAGCGAGTACCCGTCCCGTAGTTGGAGCCAGATATTACCAACTTATTTGTACCATAATTGGATCAGCTGAGGAGCCGCCATTTGACAAACATGATACATGTTTGTGTTCCAATGCATCGGATGATCTACCCTTTGTGCCTAGCCAGTTTTGGCTAGTCAGTTTTTGTTTTGAATAATTATGACCATGGCCCCACGGGGTTTGTAATAAAGTGTGCTAGTAGGGGTTTGACTGGTTCAGTCCCCTAAGACGTAGAATTTCAACTAAGGTATTCCAAGGAGTTTTTTGCCCTTGTCAATTATGCTTTGCCTATAGCCGAGTATAATCGACGAGGTTTTCTCCCGCTTCCTCCAAAGCCGGAATGCTCGATTTTGAATTTTGGGCCCTGGGGGGGTATTAGAGCCCAACTGAAGTGTATGAACCCACTAGACACAAGTAGAATAGAGCATGGTCATGTCCTAAGTCACCAGGACCCCCAGAAAAAAATTTGAAAAATTTTACCGAACACGTTGGATTTAGGATTTTAATTATTTTTTAATTTTTCCTAAGTTTTTAATTAAATTCTTCCATAAATTAAATGAAAAATTCAAATTGTAATAAGTCAACCATCCGGGGTCCGAATTCAGTGATTGAAGGCTCTAACCCTAAGCCAAAAATCATTCTTGATCAACCAACCAGCTAACTCCAAGTTTCAGATCATCATTCAGCTCTATAACTCATAATTTCTCAAAAAAGTCAGTTTCAAGGAAATTATTGATTAAATATTAAAAATGATTATTTTGGAGAAAATCCAAATCTCTCCAAATTAATCTGAATTGAACGAAGTGAAATGCAGAATGACATGGCATCGGGTATTAATGATGATTGAGTTTGGCACCAGTCCTCTTCAGTTAGCAATCAGAGAGCTTTGAGTTATCATCCACTTGGCCAATTCGCCTCCTTCAGTGATGACCACGTCTGGATGAGGTGGAGCTTGTCTATTGGCTTGGTGTTATGTTCGAGGTTGAGGAGTGACATGTGTTCATTGTTTCTAGGTATTGCCTCCTCCATACCTAGCTCTAGGCTCCTCCAAGACCTCACACCTACTCTCCCTAACCTATCACGTGTGCCTCCTCATCCTTCACGTCACAGCATAGGAAGCTCACGCTTTTACTGATGGAGGGCTCGTGTGGTATGGAGAGGGAGTGGTTAAGGTTGGAGTGGGGGCGCCTTACCTAGATGGTGGCCTCCCCTCACTCCTTCCTTCTTTATTTTGGGTCTGTACTCTCTCACGTGGCTATGAAGCTAGGTTTTCGCCCTCCTTGCATGGTGTGGTATTAGGGTTTTAGCACTCTCTCATTGAATAAATAGAGGCTCTTTTAGCTCTAATGGGATGGGATTTTTGGCATAGAAGCTCTGGAGAATTTGTACAGTAACATTTTGCTTAAGATTGAATAAAGTTGATGACTTTGGAGGTCAAAGTGAAAGTTCTATGTTGGTCATGATTCACCATGTGAGGTGATAACTTTCTTTGCTCCTTTCTTATGGATTTTTAAGCATTTTGTTGTATAAATTTTGAAGGCTAACAATCTAGCACTATTTCATATAACCTATGCTTTTCTCTTGAAGATTGTATGCTTTCAGGTATTGTCCAAAATACAGGGGCTTTTTTATGGTTAACATTCATTCTGCAGGTTCCACAAGAAGTCATTTTCTTCCAGGAAAATCGAGAAGCATAAGCATCTTTGCCTAATCCATCAAGTAAAAGAAATCTTTCTGGTTACCTCTCTCAGTTTGAATCTAAGTTTCTCTTTTCTCAATATTTACATGTGTCTCATGTTCGTTTTGACCTGAGAAAGTAGCTTGGGATTTGATCCCAAGTGCCACATAACTTTGTGGCCACTTCTCTTTCCCCACTAGCGTCCTTGCGTACATCCAGCTAGTCTGGACGGTTTCGGGACTAGTGCTTCTAGTGGTCACCTTGTTCGGAGGTTGATCCCACCTTTTGTTGATTATTGATTGTTTTTTCCCCCTTCTTCCAGGTTGGATTTGGCCTCCTTCTGCCTTATTGTGTGTTTTTCTTGTTAATTTTCTTCGTTGCCATCTTTTTGCATTTTTATTGCAGCCACTTTTCTCTTCTTTCGCTGCCCCGTTTTCACCATTTTTTGTAGCTCATTGATTATTTAGTTCGCTGCCCTATTCTTCCCATCTTTTGCTTTCAATTTCCTGTTTTTGTTCCTCCATTTTTCCCCTCTTTTCTCCTTTGTTTCAGCCCTCTTTTGCCCTCTTTTTTGCTCTTTTCTATCTTCTTCTTTTGTCCCTTTTTGCAGGTTTAAAGAAACGGTTCTAAATAAAAAGTAAATCACTCTTCTTTTTACATAAAGTCCAATAAAAAAGTTTCATGCTTTATTTCAAAAGTCCTTTCAAAGGTTGAATTCCTAAAGGCAAGTTGTAAATCTCAATACAGTTTATCTTTTTGTTTGAGTGGGATTTTTAAGCCCCCACTCTCAACCTCCCCCATTTGGGGAGGTTTGTGGTGTTCTTATCTTTTTCATGTGCTTAAATTAGATGTGCTTTTGCTTAGAATAATCTTATTGTTTTACCTAGAATACTAATTGCTAGATTAGCCCATTTTGCTTCATTAACTAAGTTG
The DNA here is from genome assembly GCA_001517045.1 of Pseudotsuga menziesii. Classification (NCBI taxonomy): domain Eukaryota; kingdom Viridiplantae; phylum Streptophyta; class Pinopsida; order Pinales; family Pinaceae; genus Pseudotsuga; species Pseudotsuga menziesii. The sequence continues at coordinate 1,207,693 of LPNX010199425.1, read as the reverse complement.
ATTACTTCATCTTTTAAATGTTTATCTTTCAATAAGTAAATCAATTGTTTAAAGTAGAAATCTCTTGAATCTCACTTTGTGGATCAAGAGTGCTCTCTATCGGAGAGTTGTTTTTTATTTCGCTTTTTACTTACCCCCATGCTCTCCCGATTAGGGCCTAAAAACCTAAAAGAGATTCTTGGGTAGATTAGTCTTTTTTACATTTTTGTAAATTAATTAATTAATCTCTAAAGTCTCTTGAACTTGTCGTAATCCAAGTCAAGAGCACTCTCTATCGGAGAGCATTCCCACTGCATATCCTTGCATCAAGCATATAGTTTAGCTAAGTCTCTTGAACTTCTGTCATAAGACAAAGTCAAGAGCGCTCTCTGTCGGAGGGTTTTAATCAATTTACTTAAGAAAATTTTGCAACTCACATTTCCCCGCTTAATTAATTTATCTCGTTGTTTCTTTGCCTGAGTATGCTCTGACCGACCTAAAAAACAGAGTACCCAGAAATAGCATTGGATTGTTAATCTTACAAGACTCATCTTAATAAAAAACTTTACCCCATAACCAACACATCAGCATTGTAGAAAACTTCCTAAGTCATTCCTAGTAAAGACACTGGAACTCCCCGCTGTCTAGAGTCTCAGCTAGCTGGTCAATCTTCGCTATACCAGCCTGAGATACTGGGCGGGCCGTCATGTCTCCAACGGATTAACTTGGAAGATTTTTCCGGCTGATCTTGTGATACCTTTCGTTGAATCCCTAAACAAGATCATTTAAAAACACTTAAAATATACCAAGAGCACTCGCATAACATCCACTAGCTTTATTTCAAGACTTGATTTTATCTCTTTAATCATTACAGAGCTTCGACTCCATAAGGCACTGGTCTATTAATTTATGCGTGATTGTTACATCTAGATCATTTGTCTTTAGCTTATAAAATCTTTATCTGTGAATGCATCTTTATTTCACAAGTCTCGATATAATGTTCATCTGTTAATCGAGTGCAACAACGTGGATTTCTTTTGTCTTATGCTTGAAATTCATAATTTTTAATCATCTTTCATCACAATAACTCCTAAACAACACCCATCTGAATCATAACATCAAAAACTTAACTTAACATTGAGCCATAGAAAACTCTTCGTTAGGAACTACCCCCCTTGGCTTCGTTAGGAGTTAGCTTAAACGGAGGAGCTAGGAGTACATGACAGTACCTGGCTCTGTGCTTGCCCCCAAGGTCACACCTCTCCCACTTTCTCAAGTGAGGAGACAGCTTTCGGAAGATTTCTGCTGCTGGTGTGCAATCGATGGACAACAAATCGCAAAGGAGATATAGGGTACCTCAAATGTAGGGACGTTTGGGGATGCCTAGGGACCAGTATTGTACGAACTTGGTCGGTTTTGTACAAGTGACATTAAAATTAGTGGTTCCAACCTCATTGGACTTCATATGCAAAAAGTAGAATTTTAGATCCCATTCAAAATTCAACAGACTTAACAATTTTCGTGATTTCAAGCTTGCAACATTTCTAATGAACTCTGTCATGTATGAGGGTAAGGAATTGCCATTTTCAAGCACATCAACCTCTCTATGTACCTTGAAGTTGGTGGTGTTGATTGTTGATCTTCTTTGTCATGATCTTAATAAAAATGCACCCTTTAGTCAAGCAAAATCACTTATAAGTTATTAAGCATAGGAATATTTTTCCATCTTAATTTAACGCTTGGATTAGAAAGTTCCATCAAAATTGTAGGGTGTTGACTAATGTCCTTGGAGGATCAAATTTTGGATTCAAGGTAGAGGAAAGGGCTAGAGCCTAGAGGAGGGGGGAATAGGATGCTATTGATTAATAGGATCCCAATATAAGAAATGATTTTGATAATATGTAGTCATTTGTTGTAGTCATTTTAAACCCGGATCTATAAGCACCGAGAGGGATCCAATTGATGTACATTTTTTTACCATTTGGATCCCTCTCGGTACTTGATAGATCCGGGTTTAAAATGGATCTATGGTAGTTTAATTTTTGTTATATTTTATTTAAGTCTATATGTAATTTATATTTTTCATTTTTTTTAATATTTTTTATTTATGTCGACTAACATAACGTGACAGGATCTCCCCCATACTGGGTTAGAGAGCACATCGCTTCTCTCGGTGCAATGAGTATAATATTTTTATTTTTTAATTATAAGCCAACATGTTATAAGTTTTTTTATTTTTTACATTTTATTAATATCAATTTTTATTGAGTCAACATGTGCCACGTCAGCATTACAGACGGGACACATCTCGCCCATTTGAGTTGTAGAAAGCACCTCTCGATGCAATGAGAAACTTTGCATATTTGTGTATAATGGTTTGGATCCATATGGATGCACATGAATATATATGTACAGTGAAAATGATTTGAATTTCATATGTATTATAATTTAATTATAATATATATATAATACCCCCAATGTACCCAAGTCCCCTGTTTCAAAAAGTGGTGTCCCCGTCCCCGTCACCATCCCTATTCCCATCCCTGAACCCAAGTTTCCTCGCAACTCAGATACAAAGTATTTTTATATACTGTGTCACCAACATACCCATTTTGGGGGGTCACATTTCAAGGGATTACCTTTTCGAAACCTGTACCAGTTTCCAAGTTTCATGCAACTTAGTGCTCACTTGACTAAGTCTCTGCAGCTAGGATAAGAATTTTTAGAAAAGATATTCTCTTGAAGTTCAATTAGAGCTGGCATTCTCATCTTCCTCGCTTATATAGGGACGGAAAACATGCATGTCGCTACTTTTGTGGAAAAAGAATAATGTATAATCTCTTGCACATTAATGAAATATAGGATGCATTTGATTCAAAATATTTTTTATAATAGAAATTTAATTATCAAGAAATGCATACCTTGAACATTGGAAGGGCCAGAATTTCGCTAAGTGGGAGTTTGCCAGCCTCTAACTCTGCATGTGTTGCACAGGATTTAACTGCATTAGCCTCCTCATCTTTCCCCTTCTCCATTTCACTGTCTGCAATATAATTGTTTTCATGCATATTATCGGTGGGCAGTCCCTTTGGAGTAATATTGATCTGAAGCCATCAAAAAATATAGATATAATCCCACAATTAATATTCACTTGCATCCTTGTAGAGAGATGCACATCATTAACAGAACAGCGGAATCATTAAATAAACACCTTAATGAGCAGATATAGTAACCTGTAAAACAGGCTGTTTTTTCTTTATTATAGGAACCTCCTTCGGCAAAAGGGAAATAGGCTTTGCTCCAGCAGCTTCATTTGATGTACCTTTATCCAGATTTGGACCAACCAATCCTTCATGCCTTGGCCGTTTGAAAGACTTCAGCTTCCTCTTCTCTAATTCAACCACACTACTGACTCCTGTAGTGTCCTTTCTATTATCCAATTCACCCTGAAGTTTTCAATTAGAAGCAGCAACAAGGAGTTTAAAGTTCAACAAACCTTTTGATTAGTCATTGATAAAAAAGCATTACAGATTTTCATAAGTTCAGTCAGACATAGAGCACGATTAGCAACATTATTACAACCTCATCTGAGGATTCTAGTTCAGACTCATCACTCGATAAATCCCCAACTTGAGGTCTTGGAGCAGCAGGAATAGGAGCAGTAGGTAATGGTGGTGGCAGGGGTGGCGTGGGTAATGCTGGACGAAATGGAGCTGGTAAGTTCATTTTGTTCATTAAATGCAAAACCTGTTTGCACATTAGTCTTCCACATTAACCAATAACCAATCATTTAAGAGATAGAAAAATGAAAATCACAGCTGTTAAAGATATTTGATTGAAAAGCTAAAGAGCAACACTTATAATTGAATTCCAAACTAGGTAAAGTTTGTCAAAACAGACCTGTGTATAGAAACGGGGTACAGCAATAAGAGCATTGACAATATTTGTTAGTATATTCCCATCTGGGGGAGGATATGCATACCTGCAAAATGAAAAAAATATTGAGCAGTCGATAATACAATAGAAAGTACAGTGTTCTTCTATAACAAGAAAACCATCTTTCCATATAATTTAAAATTTCTTCTATACTGAATGGACAAACTCCATAAGTGTGTACAATTTCAATTTTGTAGCTGCTAATCAGCAGACATTTACACAAGAAAACAGAAAATCTAAAAGTTGCCGAAAGGTTTGCAAGCACAGGTTTCAATTTTCATGCTGTGGATTATTTGTGTTTGAATTTAGCACTTTAGAAAATCCGTGCACAAATGTTATGTGTGCAAGAGATTTCAAGCTAGAAATATGGAGCTCTGAAGATATTGTGCGAAGAATTCCTAGCCCTGTAATTTGTGACTATTTGACAACATCAAATAGATAGACCTGTCAATAAACAATGGGCCAGAAAAAAATTATCGCGAAGGAGAAATAATGAGCCACCTCTACTAAATTAATAAAATAGCTAACAAGCACAAATATAAGGTTCCAAATCATTAAACATTACATGGGAAGATCAAAAACCTAAGTTGCACGAAACGGGGACAAAACGGGGAAACTTCGAAACAGGGGAAACGTGACCCCCAAAAATTTTGGAAACAGGAAAACGTGATATATATATATATGACCAAAAACATTTATAAAAATGAATATGAAATACAAAGCATAAATCATACGTGTCAGCGAATCATTGTTTATGTTGGGATCCTATCAATCAATAGCACCCTATGACTCCCTCCTCTAGGCTCTAGCCCTTGCTTCTAACTCGAATTTCAAAGTTGATCCTCCAAGGACATTAGTCAACAGCTCAACACCCTACAATTTTGATGAAACTTTCTAATCCACTCGTTAAGATAACATAGAAAAAGATTCCCGTGCTTAATAAGTGATTTTGCTTGAGTGAAGAGTACATTCTTATTAAGGTCGTGACAGAGGAGTTCAACAATCAACACCGCCAACATCAAGGTACATATAGGGGTGGGGTTGATATGCTTAATAAATGCAAATTCCATACCCTCATACATAATAGAATTTGGTGGAAACTTTGCAATCCTGAAATCCTGAAAACTATTATTAAGTCTGTTGAATTCTAAATGGGATCTAAAATTCTACTTTTTGCATATGAAGTCCAATGAGGTTGGAACCACTCTCAAAAACCCTAAAACAATTAATGGTAATGTTAAAATTTAAGTAAAAGGTTAACATTATGATTAATAATGCCAAATACTACTGCACCATGGTAATATTTTTTGGAAACATGACCTCTTGGACTGCATCCGTACTGGAAACGCATTTCCGTAAGGACGAAACACGTTCCCATCTCGGAAACATGTTTCATCTGTACGAAAACGTGTTTCCACATCGTACAAGACGCATTTCCGGGTTTTGAAACAGCTAAATGGTGGGGACGAGATTGGGGCCCATGTTTCTTGTAACATAGGTCAAAACTCAAGGAGGCATCAATTACAAGTTGAAATTAGGCACAATGATAATGTTGATAGTTTAGACTCATCCATTGCTCATGTTCAATTAATTAGCATGCAAGCCCAAATAAACAATTTTTGCTATGTAGCACCGAAACCGTTCCTGGCTTTCAGAAAACTCGTTCCCGAAGTTTCGACGTTCCAAGGAACTTGGGAACTTGTAGGAAACTTTTTGAATCTAGTGGGAACCATTCCAGATGGTTGGGAACTTCTTGGGAACTTTTACCCTCTGAAATCAGGAGCATGGGAATTTTTTCTTGTGTATTTCCTTCACTGAGAGCTTCCACACATTCATGATCGCCATGTGGGTTGTTAACAACATTCCTATTTCTTCGCAACCATACATATCCATGGTTGACTCAAAAAACAATCTCTAGAAAATTAAGTTGCAATAAAAGTCTATTTCATGCTACCTTGTCAACTTGGTGCACTAATCTCTCTCCACTGCCTGTGCTAGAGTATTCACTTGTCCCTATGCTGAATTGCAGTTATCGCTAATCAACAATAGATGTAAATCTATTTTGACTTTTTATATATTAAATAAAAGAAAGTAAATTTATATATTTTACTATTTACTTTATGAACTAAAAAAACATTTAACTAATTGGAAATAATTTTAAATCTTACTTTAAAACTAAATTCATATATTGTATTTAAATAAAAAATATCTTTATTTTTATTTTATAATAATTTAAATTTGATTATTTATACACCTTTGCAAATACTCTAGCATCAAATGTCTTCTAAACATATAATATTCTAATCCATTTTAATCATAGTTGACACAAAACTGAAAACTACTCTATACATATAGCCACAATTATAGGAACTATAACTTCTGAAAGTTTCCACTTTAGAAAGAGTCGTCTACCTTATATAATCAGTGATGTGGATGGCAATCTTGATTTTATTTCCATTTCCATCTGCTAAGGGGTTCTAGTTACAACCGTAATATAAGGGATTTGCTAAGTCATTTGGTTTGTGTTAATGTTTCTTTACTTCTCTATGTTTCTTCCCTTTTCATGTGTTTTTAATTATTTTATTTTATATTTTTTTAATATATATTAGTGTCGTTCCCAACCTGCCATTTCCTGCAAATTTGGGGGAAACTTCTAGATGTATCCGATACTCGTATCCATGTTCCCTACGTTCCCGTGTTCCGGAAACTTGTGCAACATAGAATTTGTGTGTTAAAAGTAGGTCACAAGTTTAAAACTCAATAAGACATGTATAAAGAAAATGGGAATTTATTTAGTCACAGTGATGAAAGAAATACAATTGTCTTTGACAAAAGAAGTCATGACAAGCCCGCTAGATACAACTTCTTCCCCGCTGATACATCAGAGTAGATGGGCAGAATCAGATGCAAAGTTTTAAGAGCTGAAGGATTCTGGATACAAGGAGAGAGAATAAATAAGAGAAAGGAAACCAACAAGAGGGGGAATTGTGATTAGGTGAGGTTTTAGGATTAAAAAAGGTGTGATACCAACAATTTCAAGTAAAAGAATCAAAACCGTATATACTTGAACAATTTGTAATACATTTCCTGTATAGATTTTGATGAACCAATCCCGTGAAAAAGTAAGGACTCCAAACTGCTCAGATTTTCCTATGAAGCTATCTAAATAGTTTCCTGCAGTTTGCATACCATCTTAAATCAGTAAAGAGGCAATAACAAAAGGTTACCTTGCTTGGAAAATTTGAAAATCCATTGGCAAAGAAAGTTCTGAAAAAATAAAAATAATTCAGCACAAAAAAAAGGATTCCTTTAGAACAACAGAAGCAATATGTACCAAGAATTTCTGATGCCCAAAAAAAATTATTGTGCAATATTTCTTATGGATGAAATTTCTCATGAGAATCAGCCCTAGTCATTGAACTCTTCCTTCTATAAATATGAGGATAGCTAGGGCTACAGATAAACATAAAACTCAAGACACAGAGAATGACAGAGATCAAATATATCTCTGAATAGGAAAAACCTATCTTGAAGCCTTGGAAGAAGAACTGGAAATAGCTCACACTTGGCTGCTAATGAAAATATAGATAAAGCTCAAGCTTGAAATACAGAAAATATTGGCTGCTTGAGATATCACAGATCACAGAAATCAAAGCTACAGTGAAGAAATTGAACCCACAGTGGAGAAACCAAATCTGAAATGCATAAAAGTCAGTTGAATGGTGAAGGGAAATCTCCTAAGTTGCACGAAACGGGGACGCATTGGAAACTTGACCCCCAAAAATTTTGGAAATGAGGAAACGTGATATATATATTTTAAATTAATAAATTTGCAAGTACATTTAAAAAAATGAATGTGAGACATAAATCATAAATCATACATGTCGATGAATCATTGCCTATATTGCAGTGTTACACGGGGACACGTTTCGGCATTTCTCGCGTCCCGGGGACTCCGAAACTCCATCCGAAACGTTTCGGGACGTCCCCCTTTTGGCGAAACTTGGCGAGACGCGGACCGAAACGTTTCGGTGGGTGGCGAAACTTGGCGAAACTTGGGGGGACTTCCTAGCGTCCCGGCCGAAACTCCAAAACTTCGCCGAGACTTGTAGACGTCCCACCCCGAAACTCGGAAAAAAAAATTTCTTAATTTAAAAAAAAATAAATTAATTAAATATATCATTAAAAAAATTAAAACCATTTAATAAAACTTAAAATTTTATTATTTATAAACTTATAAACTTATATATTAAAATTTTAAATTTTAAACATAAAAAATTAAAAACTAAATAATAATAAAATTTTAAATTTAAAACATAAACAAAAATATTAAAAACTAAATCTAATTTACAATGTCTAACCTAAAGTATATTATACAATTCTAAACTATCAATGGTCGTGAAACAAATACAGTATCATACTATCTAGTATCATTGATTCATTTTTTCAATCACTTAAAAGTCATATCTGAAGATTATCAAATATGATGTGCATGTTAATCATAGATTCAATTGATATATAATATATTTATAAATTATTATTAATATAATCCTATAATGTGTTTGAACTTTGAATTTTGCATTTACATTACATGATTCCAAATTCCAGAATGATGAATGTTTGTTATTGTTGGGATTTATATTTTTCATATTTTTAATATTTTTTAAATTTTTATGACTATCGCGTCCCGCCGTCCCCGCTGAATTTCTCTAAAATTTGGGGGTGGTCTCCACACGTCCCGAATGTGCGTCTCCCCGAACCCACGTCCCGCCGTCCCGGAACCTTGGGGGAACATTACTATATTGGGATCATATTCATCAATAACACCCTATGCCTCCCTCCTCTAGGTTCTATCCCTTGCCTTTAACTCGAATCTCAGAGTTGATCCTTCAAGGACATTAGTCAACAACTCAACACCTTACAATTTTGATGAAAATTCCTAATCCAATTGTTAAAACAAGGTAGAAAAAGCTTCCCATGCTTAATAAGTGATTATGCTTAAGTGAAGAGTACATTTTTAATAAGGTCGTGACAAAAGAGTTCAACAATCAACACCACAAACATTAAGGTATATATAAGGGTTGATGTGCTTGATTAAATGCCAATCCTATACCCTCATGCATGATAGAAGCTGGCGAAAACTTTGTGATCCTAAAATTTTGAAAACTATTAAGTTTGCTGAATTTTGAATGGAATCTAAAATTCTACTTTTCGCATATAAAGTCTGATGAGGTTGGAACCACTCTCAAACATCCTGAAACAATTAATGAAAGATAAAGAGAATGTCACTTCTACTTTAAGAATTTAATATTACCATTTAATATTGTTAAATACCACTGAACAAAGCGATGTTTCTTTATCCGTCGGGCAATACATTTTTAGAAGCATGGCCTTATGAACCCCATCCGTATTGGAAACGCGTTTCCTTTTCGAGAAATGCGCCCACCAGTACAGAAACGTGTTTCCATGCCGTACAGTACATGTTTCCGCGTTTCTGGCAAGAAACGGGATGGAAACGTGGGGGGGTGTGTGGCGTTTCCTGCAACATAGGAAATTTCAGATGTGCAAAAAGAAAAACATGAATAACCCAAAAAAAATATTTTAATTTTGTCTCAGTCAACTCTTGATCATAGGCTGAAATTTTGGTCATTTTAATTCTGTTATACATAAAATAATGAATGATAAAAAGAAATTCATATAAATATATATATGTAAAATAAAATACAATTAATTAATTAAAAATACATAACAAGCATAATTGTAAAAAGGCTTGACTTTATGTAAAGTCACGTCAAGAACTCGAAAAGGACATAAAACCTGTTTTCCATTGTAATTGAAGACATCAGATAAATTTTTAAAAATATATATTAAAAGTTCAAACATTGTGTTTCATTTTTTTTTTTTGCACCAGTGGTATCAAAGTGAACCGACACTTGCACCAGTGGCCATCCAGATCTTCTGTTGCCCGTGCTCCGTACATTGTCCGCCAGCCACCACCACTTTCTCATGTCTGTCGCCCGCATCATCTAGTCCCCAGTCTCTTCCAGCATCATCCGTCGACCACCACACTACGCCCCAGTCCACCTGTTGTCGACGCCGCATCCCCCCATTCCCTCACTGCACTGCAAGAAGTGAGGGAAAATGGGCATGGATGGTCAACGGGAAAGCTCAAATTGGTGATCATTTCTCAAATAAGAAATAGGAAATCGGGGCCCCACGGGATAGTTTACAAGTGGTAAGTTGGAATTGCAGAGGTTACCCATGGAGAAGAGGTTCGGGGTTGGAGCCCATAGCAAGAGGGAAAGATATTATAATTCTTACAGAAACGCATTAACACGAAGGATGCAAGGTTCCAGATTTTGAGGGTTACAAGAAGATTTCAGTTTAGAACAAAGGAACCGAGACGGGAAAAGGACATGGGGGAGTCACAGTGCTAATAAATGAAAAATGGGGTGGAATTGTAAAAGTAGAGAAAGAGAACCCAAACAAACAGTACATTTGGTTGCAAATAAATGAGAAAGAGGTTACTTTCAGGTTGGTTGCGTGTTATTTTGCCGCCAAAAACTCAAAGATTTATTAAAGAGGCCATTTGGACAGTGAAGACCCGTATGGCTCTTTGAAATGAGATATCTATCTCTTTAGTTCCCAGGGAGAAATAAAGGTGGTTTTAACGCAAGGACAGCTAACAACCAATCTCTCCAACTCAACAATGAAGAAAGAGGGGAAAGCAATCCCTTATGGTTGGAGGAAAGTGGAGAGTAATCATGGGAAAGAGTTTCACAAGATGGTGATGGGGAAGTGACACACTTTGGGGCGGGGTTACTGGGACTGTGTAGCTTGTCTGACATGGTTATTTGTAATGGACTGAGAAGGTGGCCAACTTAAAGGGGTATGACATGCAAAATATACAATGGCCAAAGTGTGGTAGATTATGTAATTTGTTCTCAAAGTTTTATGCCTAGAGTGTTGAAGTTTGATATAGGGGACCGCCTTATTGAAATGAAATCTGACCAAGCCCCTATTTGTTAAGTTGGACTTTGCCTCCACTGGTCCCCACAATAATCAAAATTTTGGCACGCAAAAGAAAACTCTTGGCGAGGGCAAAATCCTCCTGAATCATGAAAACAGGGACAGATTTAGTGCTACCCTTAAGCAGCAGTTTCGAGAAATGAAATATAAAAGGACAAATATGACAATCAATAAGGAAAACGGTCATAGTCATGTACATAGTAGTTTGTTGATCCCAATAATCCACAAGGCCTTAAGTGCATGCAAGCAGTCTCATCCTAGGAAGAGATATACAAGTACTTTTCCGGCAAACCCGTGGTATGATGAAGATTGCAAGGCAACCAAGAGGTCTTTAAAAGAGGGAAAATTCAACAAAGAAAACAAGAGGAAATATGAGAAGTTAGTACAATCAAAGAGAGAGGATTATGTAAATACAAGAAGAAAGGAGTTAATATCTCTTGGAAAATACAACCCCAAAGGTTTTTGGAGAGAGTTACAACAAAGGAAAGAGCAGACCGAAAACAGTATCTCAAATGTCCAATGGTTGGAATACGCGAGGCTTCTTTACGAGCGGTTACAAAAGAAGGATACTCCTCCCATAGTGGAAACATCAATGGAGCTATTCACAGTGGACGATATCAAGTAGGGAATAAATAAACTAGCAAGCGACAAGGCGGAGGACATAGATGGACTTCAAGCTGAATTTTTAAAATGGAGAGTTCAGCTCCTTGTCCCTCACATAAAGGAAATAATGGGGTAATCCGGGATGGCTTTTCGGAAGAATGGACCACCAGCGTAGTCATTCCTCTCTTTAAGAGTGGAGATACCAATAACCCTTCTAATTACCGCACTATTATGGTCAACCCCCTCATGGGAAAGATTTTTTGGAGCATGATAGAGAGGACAATCAACAGATGGGCAGTAGATGAGGGGAAAAGAGCAAAAGGGCAAGTAGGATTTAGGCCCAAGCACTCTACTATTGACCATTGTATCACCCTTAGGCATTTGATAGAGAAAATATAGAACAAACAAGGTGGAACAACATATTGTTGTTTTGTGGACTTTAAGAAAGCCTTCGATAGAGTGCCTAGAGAAAAACTTTGGAACAAAATGGAAGAGTTGGGTATCCTAGATGGCTATAGAGCGGTAGTCCACATGCTTTATGAAAAGGTTCGAGCTAAAATCAGAACAAGCGAGGGAATGTCCGAATGTTTCAACAGTGATATTGGTGTTAAGCAGAACTGTCCTTTATCCCTTGCATTGTCTGGTTTATATATTAATAAGTAAGAAGCTTGGTTGAGCAAAACAGTTGGTGAGGGTGTCCACCTAGCAGGTTATGGGGTGAAGCTACTTTTGTATGCGGATGACCTTATTCTAATTTCGCAAATAGCACATGGTTTAAGAGAGCACTTAAGGGCCTTAGAACAATTTTGTCAAGAGGTCGGGATGCAAGTGAACATTTCCAAGACCAAAATCATGATCTTCTCATTAAGTAGAAAAGGCAAACCAACCACCTTCCTCTTCGAAGGCATCCCATTGGAGATGATGAAGGAATACAAATATCTTGGGATTGACTTCCAATATAAGCTCAGTTGGGAGACTTGTAGGGCGAAAAGGGTGCAGGGAGGATGGAAGGCCTCATTTGCACTTCCAAACGGGTGTAGAAAAGCAGAACTTTGGGATTGGAAAACCAAAAAGACCCTTCTTGGTTTGCTAGTCACACCGGTTGTGCTTTATGGCTGTGAAGTCTGGGGAAGCAGCATGTCAACTTGCAGATGGAGACAACTATAAAGAATTCTGAAGCAAATAATTACTAGCAATCTCAAAGTTAAAGCCACAGTACCATACGAAATACTTTTAGCTAAAGCAGGCGCTTTCCCACTAGAGGCAACGACGATAACCAAGCTAATAAGCTATATAAAGAGGGTTGAAAACATGGATAATCAACGCTGGCCAAGGTACCTATGGAATAGGAGTTAGGCCGTAGAAAGAAAACTTGGATGAAGCAAAACAAAAAATGGCTAAGCAAGTGGAATATCACGCTACTTGAATGTCCTAACACCAAGAAAGAAAGAAAAAAAATTCGTCACTGAAAAATTCAAGATTGCCATGTGGACCAATCACAATGGGCGTAAAAAAGACTACTACATCAAAGAGTGTAACCCAAATTGCGATCATGGTGAGAAAACATATTTAGGGGCAGTTATCAAAGGAAAAGGAAAGTTGTTAGTTGCTCAGCTGAGGACGGGTTCACATCACCTTAGATGTGAGACGGGTAGGTGGACAGTACCTAAGGAAGTGTGGGAAGAGAGAACTTGCATATTCTGCAATAAGGGTGTGGTGGAGACAGAGTGGCACTTTGTTATGGAATATGCAACCAACAAGGATATCCGCATTCAATATGAAGAAAGCTTAAAGGCCGACAACATGCACAATCTTTTTGATGAAGATAAGATCAACTAGACTACAAGTCTTCTAGACAAGATTTACAGCAGAAGATTCGACATGGAAAAGAGTACGGAGAGGAGTTAGGGTTGTGATTCTTTTGGTCCCTTGGGCTGCTCACCCTCATGGACGTTATTAAAATCATTCATTCATTCATTCACGCCTCCTCTTCAATGCACTTGCCTGCCTTCCACCTTCGGGTTAGCCTGCTCCCACAGCCTTACCTCCTCTGTACGCCCCGGACTGCAACTCACGCCCTCCCGCGGTCTGCCTCGACCTTCCAACCACCCATCACTCACTCCTTACAGCTCCAGAACACCACACGCGCATTGCTACCACTAAGCCGCCACCTCCAAGCAACTCAAATATTTTAATAAAATTTAATATTATATAATAATAATTTTGTTGTTATATTAATATTTAAACATTGAAGCTAAAGGAAATTAGTGTTTGGCATAGGAAATTAGTGTTTGAGACAAGAAAAGTAAATTCTACTTAATGTGACAGCCTTTAACACTTATCCTTCGGTTGAGAAACACTGTTGGGCACTCAAAAAAGGATATCAACATTGCCATACACCAAAAAATCACATTAACGTTGACTTGGAGAACTAATTAATGGTTCTAGAACCAAATATAATTGAAAATGACAAGGGTCTTTCTCATGAGAAATATGAAATTAAGAACCTACAACTACCTATTGATGATTACAAATCCATAGTTCAATTCAATGTCGTATCTGTTGAATTTTTATACCTTGGATTTGTTCCCCTAGGTGACTTTTGCCTAAGCCGCTAGGAAAAGGGGTTAAGTCACTTGGACTTTATATTAATGACTTCAGATGAGCATTAAATGCACTTTAGAGATTAAAGTGTACTTTAAGTAAAAATTTAAAAGTGAGTAAATTAATTTTTAATTTGTGGAGAAAAGCGAATTAATCACAACCACTCATCTAATCTAATATGGGCCCTTGGATTAGATGGCCTTTCACTCACCCTAATTGTTTTTACCTAAAAGGCAAATTATCCAAGTGAAGAGGCACTTTTGCATTTGAGAGAGAGTGAGCCATTTTTCTGAGAAACAGAGAAGAACACAGGGGGGCATTTTTCTTGGCACGAAAATCGAGGAGGCAAGTACAATAGCTTGGCACGAAAATCAAGGCAACAGTAAGTGCATTTATTGCAATCATACCGTATTGTCCGTACAGTACGGATTCTGTATAGGGCACGAATCTCGAGGCAGAGAAGTTTGTGCACGAAATTCAAGACATAGATTTTGGGCACAAATTTTGAAGCAAGTACAGCCGACAGGAATTTCAAGGCAGTATCGTACAGTATGTCCATACAACAACCGTACAGTCCTATAGCAGCACTGAAATAGAGGGTACAAAAAAAAAAATTGAGTTTGCAAATTTCTGAGTTTGGCACAAAATTTGAGGCAGAATTTTTATCTTCCGGTTGAGATAAGTTGCGACTGATATTTTTGTCTATTGCTGTATTTTTCAAAATAAATAAAGATTTTCTCTCACAGGTTTTCCCCGAAGGTTAGGGTTTTTCCTGGGTCATTGGACCAAAATTTCTAAGTCTGAATATTTATGTGTGAATGTATTTTAATTGTTGCTCATAAAAGTTGTAGAAATTCTTCTTGTGTTTCAGTCCTATATTGTTTATGAGAAATATCTAATTTGCAACAGATATTAAATTGGGTTGGGCATTAAACAATGTTCAAAACGGAGTTGGAAACCGGGTTGGGAGAGTGCTGAAAATTCTAGATGGTATCAGAGCTTTGTTAAAGAAATGGCAGAATTTTACTCAGTGGAAAATTTCAGACTTCAGTGATTTCTTTTGTCAGTGGGCAGCACCTTGTTGAGACTTGAACTTTGCAGAGAAAATGGCAACATGACTTAGGTTGGAGGATAGGCTTGATGGCGCTGGGAATTTTGTCTCATGGAAAGCTATGCTAGTGCTCATATTGGAGGAAAATGAGTTATGGGATGAGGTGGTTCACAACACTACAACAAATCCTATTGTTGTTCCTGCTTCCACCGATGCAGTAACACTTTCTGCTTTCAACAAGAAGGACATAAAGGCTAGAAGAATTATCCTATATGCAGTTAAAGACCACGTGATCCCACACATTTCTAGGAAGACCCGTGCATAGATGTGGGATGCTTTGACCAGCTTTTTTCAAAGCTCAAGTGAGAATAGGAAAATGGTTTTGAGAGAAAAGTTGAAAAGTATCAAGATGGCCAAAGCTGAGGGTGTGATTTCCTACCTTACTAGGATCTCTCAGGTGAGAGATGAGCTTGCAGCAGTTCCTAGTTCAAAACTACTGCAGACAGCTTTGAATGGGTTTTCAAAGCCTTGGAATGTTTTTGTGGAGCCTATAGTGGCCAAGGAGAACTTGCTTACTTGGGATGGCTTTGTTCAGAAGGAGACTCGGAGAGGTCTTGTGCAAGGTAGCTCTTCTACTAGCAAGGAGGATGAGGAGAACGTGGCGTTGACTGCGAAGGGAAAGAAGAAGTTCAAAAAGGGCCCCAAGAAGGGTAGGGCTAAGCAGCAGGATGGACAAAAGAGGGACTTGAGCACTGTAAAGTGCTTTGCTTGTCAGAAGTTTGGGCACTATGTTGGACAGTGCCCACAGAAGAAGAAAAAGAACCCGCAGTAGACAGCAGCTTCTGCAGAGGTTGAGTAGTTTACAGCTAGATTTGAGAGAGTTTTCTCTCTGCACTGGGCATGTTGATAGAGAGAGAGCATCCATCACCAGTGCAAACATTGATATTGAGAGGGAGTATTCTTTGTTGACTGGCCATTCTTTTAGTGCATCCACCACCAGCACGTGGTATATTGATAGTGGAGCTTTGAGCTACATGACAGGGTGCTCAAGGGATGTTCTTCGAGCTTTCACAAGCAGGGATAGATGTGGACGTCGTGTTGGGGGATGACACAGTTGTTAGAGTTGTTGGGCATGCGACCATTACATTTCAGAGAGAGTCCATGAGTCCCATGATTTTAAGGGATGTATTGTTTGTACCTGGGCTAAAGAAGATCTTGATCTCAGTTTCCATGATCGAGGTTAGGGATCTTGGGGTGTCCTTCCTGGATGGACATGTGTGTGTTTTTCCCAAGACTGCAAGACCATTTACTTCTTACACCATTGGAGTCAAATGTGGGAAACTATACAGGCTCTTGTTTCAGCCTCGGCATGCTTTGACACATAGCATCGATAGCGAGCTTTGTGAGTTGTGGCATAGGAGGATGGCTCATCTGCATCATCCAGCTTTGAGGATGTTGAGGTACATGGTTACAGGGTTGCTAGAGCTCAGCACTGAGCACGGTGATGTATGCAGGGGGTGTGCTTTGGGAAAGTACACCAAGACTGTTTTTACGAGCAATGATAGCAGCTCAGCAGGAGTACTTGACTTGATACATTCCGACTTGTGTGGTCCTATGTCAGTTGTTTCTCTGGGAGGTTTTGAGTATTATGTGACATTCATTGATGACCATTCCAGGAAGACCTGGATCTACTTCCTGAAGAGCAAGAAATCTAAGGAGGTCTTGCAGAGGTTCCAAGAGTTCAAAGCTCTTGTGGAGAACCAAACTGGGAGGAAGATTCAGGCACTCAGATCAGATAACGGGGCTGAGTATACGTCCAAGGAGTTCGATGAGTATTGCAGATAGGAGGGCATTCGAAGACAGTTGACAGTACCATACACTCCTGAGCGGAATGGAGTGGCAAAGAGGAAGAACAGATCTATTGTTGGAATAGCGAGAGCCATGTTACATGATCAGTCACTTCCTTTCTTCCTTTGGGCAGAGGCATGTAGTATAGTTGTATGCCTTCAGAATAGGAGTCCCCATCATGTCGTGGGGAACAAGACACCTGAGGAGAGTTTCACAGGAAAGAAGCTTGAGGTGAGTCATTTTCGGATATTAGGTTGCTTGACGTTTTCACACGTCCCTTCTGAGAAGACGACAAAGCTTGAGCCCACAACAGAGAGAGGCATCTTTGTGGGGTATGATGAGACTTCGAAGGCCTTCCGCATTTATCTTCCTTCTTTGAGGAAAGTTGTTATGAGGAGGGAAGTAAGATTTGAGGAGGAGGAGGCCTTCAGGAAGTCTAGAGAGTTAGAGCAGGGAGAGAAGCAGGTTCCCACACCTCAGGTAGCTTCACAAGTACAATCAATGCAGATGACAGGTTCACAGGTTTCTGGGTTACTGGCCCATAGAGTATAGGCACGGGATCTTCAGTTTCAGTCAGTGTTACAAATATCGCCGATATATCGGCAACATCGCGATATATCACGATGTATCGGCAATATATCGCCCCGATATTTTCCTGATTTTTTTGGCGATTTTTCCCGATTTTCTCGCGATATTTGCCAATTGTATCACGATATTTGCCGATTTTTGGCGACATTTGCCAATTTTTGGCGATATTTGCCGATTTTTTCAAATATACTGTGATTTTTTTCTTTTTTTGTATTTTTTTATATTTTTGTATTTTTTATTTTGCCGATATATTGCCGATGTTTGCCGACATTTTTGTCGATAAATCCGATAATTTCTTTTTGGACACTTGGCGATATATTCGTCGACACGATATTTGTAACATTGGTTTCAGTGGTTCAGCCAACATGTTCTTCGGGGACAGGTTTTGGTTCTCAAGTCATAAGTTCAACATATAGAGCAACAGGATCACAGGGTTCACCAATTGTTGGTTCACCAGCTCCTGGTACACAAGTTTCTAGCCTTCAACCTCTGGGAGTTCATCAGATGAGGACAAACCAGTTTGGGAGCAACCTTCAGGGAAGAAGAAGCCTAAGTGGCTTCGGGAGACCCTAAAGGAAGCTAAGGAGTTTGGTACGCCCAAGGAGCCAGTGAGGGCTATAGTGATGCCAGACATAGTTACATATATCGTCGATATCGCGATATATCGCGCGTCAAAAGAGCCGGCGATATATCGCCATCAAAATATCGCGACATTTTCCCGAAATTTAAAAATATCGCGATATATTTAGTAAATATCGCGAGTCGATAGAAAATATCGCCCTGCTGGAAAAATGTTCGTTTTTTTCGCCATAAAGAGGCCGCGGACGGGTTTTTGGGGTTCATTTGCACTTTGCGGCTTTGAGGAAGTGGAGCACTACTGTTTTGGGCGATTTTCTACAAGAAAGGAAGGGGGCAAACGATCAAGTTTCCATTGCCATCTAAATCTATTCAAGCATGTATTCTTTCATTCTTTTTCTTTTTGCTTGAGATTTGTTGGTTAATGTAGATTTAGTGTAGGGTTTAGGTTTAGATTTAGTGTAGGGTGTAGATTTTCCATTACAATCATAGCCTATAGGGTTTTATCCTTTTAGGTAGGCCACCCTCCATTTCTTTGAATGTTTTAATTTTTCATTGTTTTCAAAATTTTAAAGAAGAACATTTTAAAATTTATTCATTTTTGTTTGTTTGTTGTGGCATAGGTGACATAATGCCAAAGCCATTGGATCCAATGTGGGAGTACGGGCAGCCAATTGACCCTAATAATCGGCAAAGGTTGAATTGCAAACTATGTGGGAAGGATATTTCTGGTGGAATTAGCCGCTTGAAATACCACCTTGCCAAACTTGTTGGGCATGAAGTGGATGTTTGTCCTGCTGTTACCCCAGAAGTGATGCGTATTGCAAACCAATCCATTCTTGACATGGCTAAGAAGAGGGATGAGAAGGAGGAATTCAGAAATGAACTTGCATCTATAACACAGTCACGAACCATGGGAGCCACAAGTGACATGCATTCCTTCTCCTCGTCTACACGACCCCCACATTCCACTGTGCCTTCTTCAACCTCACCTTATGTGGCATCGTATTCGAGGCAACCTTCTGTTCAAACCATGCTCAAACAAAGGGAGAAGGAAGAGGAGGATAGAATTGTGACAAAATGTTTTCTATGGGGTGATGTGCCTTTCAACATCGCCAAAAACAACCCCTACTATCATGCCATGTTTCAAGCTGTTGGCGCTGTTGGTCCAGATTATAGGGGGCCTTCCTATAATGATTTGAGAGGGAGACTCCTTGATGAGGGGAAGGTTGACTGCACCCGGGGATTAGATGAGCTCAGACAGTCATGGGAGGCCACCGGTTGCAGTGTTATGTCAGATGCAGGGATAATTTGAGGGGCGAATTTTAGCCCAGTGGGCTATTTTTTCATGTTTTTCTCCCAAAAAAAATTCGCCATTTTGCAATTTTTGAAGACCTTTTTCGCCCAATTTTGATGGGGTAAAATTTTTTCACCTTAAAAATCGCCAAATTATTATATAAATGATATTAAATCCTTGAAAATTAAATTATTTTTTGAAAAATATCGCCAATCATTTTATAGGTTGAGTTTTAAGAATTGGTAATATTTGCCAGCATTTATACACTTTTAAATAAGTATGGTTCCTTAAAATCATCCCTGGTCAGATGGATGGACTGATGGGAAGGGCAGATCCATTATCAATTTCTTGGTCAATTGTCCCAGGGGGACAATTTTTATCAAATCTGTCGATGCATCCCCCTATGTTAAAGATGCACACTTATTATGTGATTTGCTGGATAAGTTTATCCAGGAGATAGCTCCACAATATCTTGTCCAAGTCATTACGGACAACGCTGCCAATTATGTTGCTACTGGGAGGATGCTTATGGAGAGGTATGCAAGCTTGTATTGGACTCCTTGTGCTGCCCATTGCATTGATTTGATGCTAGAGGAAATGGGAAAACTTCCTTGGACCAAGGAAGTCATTGATTCAGCTCGGAGTGTGACAAAATATATATTCAATCATACATATGTTCTTTCACTCATGAGACGCTTCACGGGAAACAAGGAGTTGATGCGGCCTGCAATCACACGATTCGCCACTTCCTTCATTTCTCTTCAGTCTATGCATAAGGTTATGATGGAGTTGCAGCGGATGTTTCTTTCTGATGAGTGGGCATCTTGTGTCTATAGCACCAAACAAGATGGGCAAGCCATTGCTCGAATGGTGCAATTTGATTTGACTTTTTGGGCACGATTGGAGGAGGTATGTGCCATCAGTGAACCTTTGGTAAAGGTTCTTCGTTTGGTTGATGGTGAAAATCCCCCAATGGGATACTTGTATGAGGCCACGGATAGGGCCAAGGAAGCTATCCATCACTACTATGAGGACAAGGGGGAGGTGGGACTCACAAGACGAGCTGAACTATGGAGTGTGATTGATGAACGATGGAATAATATTCTCCATCATCCCATTCATGCAGCAGGGCTCTACCTCAACCCTGCTTTCTCTTATGCATGTGGCTTTCAATTTGATGCTGAGGTCATGGATGGCTTTCTCCAGTGTGTTCATAGGATGGTGTTAACTTTCTCTGAGCGCGCAGAGATTTCTAGACAAATGGAGATCTATAGGATGTCAGGTGGCACTTTTGGCTATGACATGGCTGTCCAAGATAGAACCACAAGGATGCCAGGTACAATTTGTTTAAAACTTTCAAATTTTGATCTCTTAGATTCTTAATTAATTACCCTTTCATTTCTATGTTTTTTACTTGGTAAAAATTTAATACATTGTAATTTGTAATTTGAATTTTGTCTTACCGTTTACCTTCCTTGTTTTCTTTGTAGATGTGTGGTGGACTAACTATTGTCGCAGAGTCCCAGAGTTGCAAAAACTTGCCATTAGAGTGCTAAGTCAAAGTTGCAGCTCATCAGGGTGTGAGCGCAATTGGAGTGTCTTTGAGAAGATACACTCCAAGAAGCGCAGAAGGTTAGAATTTTCAATTTAGAAATGTTAAAGTTTTAAACTTAAGTTTATAATCTTTGCTTCTTTATAATTTTATTAATTTTAAATATAATTTATTACAATTTTGAATTTGAATTTATCATCATTTCTCACCCCCTAACTATGGATCTCATACTAATGCAGGTTACTTTCTCAGCGCCTTAATGACATGGTTTATGTCTACTACAATCTAAGGTTGCAGGTGAAACAAATTGAGAAAGTGCCCAATTCAGATGCCATTTCATTGGATGACATTGACACTACCAGCAAATGGAGGGTGGAGACGAAGGATCCTGTGATGGACGAGGCACCTGAATGGTTGGAGGAAGAGGGGGATGATGATGCAGATCTGTCGGAGAAGGAGGGGGAAGAGGGGGATGTTGATGTTCCACTTCCAGAGGATGACTATGAGGACAATGAGGAGGAGGCTGATACTCATTTGCAGCGCTAACCAACTCCAATGCCACCACCTCCACAGAGTCATACAGTTGGGACTGGGAGGAGACAACTCACATTCACCTCCCCCTCATCCACAACAACTACTCGAGCAGTTGGAGGTTCTAGTTCCACCCCAGGCTCATCTAGACCACCTCCACGACCACCTACTGCTTCTAGAGGAAGAGTGGTGCCCTTGACCCGTAAAAGGGGTAGATTGATTAGAGGATCATCCTTAGGGAGTCGATGACTTGATTCCTATTATTTATCATTGTACTATCATACTATGTTGGTGTCCTATGTCTAGACTCTATACACTATCTACATGCCTCATGAGTCATGATGATTCATCTCTTGAGAGACATTTATTTTGATCATTTGATGTGATTTTCTATCATTCCATCAAAAACACATTTCAGTATTTTCAGTTTATACTATATAGTCGAACTCGATATTTGATCATAATCCACCATTTGACATATTATGCATCTTATATATGAGTTGTATTTTAATATTTATGTGGAAATGTGTTTATTTGATGTTGTTGTTGCTTTAGATATTAAAAAAATTGAAAAAAAAATGTTTATTTTTGTATTTTTTAATACAAAACAACATTTGTTGATATTTTCGCCGTTGCTGCCGATAAGTTTCATTCTGAACACCCAGCAATATATTCGTCGACACGATATATGTAACTTTGATGCCAGATAGGTTGGGTATGGCATTGGTTGCTAGTCTTCGTGATTCGGAGGCATCTACTTTTGAGGAGGCCTCTCAGCATCATGTTTGAAGAGATGCCATGATGGAAGAGTACCATTCCATCATGAAGAACGATGTTTGGGAGATTGTTCCGAGACCTGAGGGGAAGTCAGTGGTGACTTCTCATTGGCTTTACAAGCTAAAGCATGTTGCAGATGGTAGTGTGGAGAAATACAAGGCTTGATTTGTTGTGCGGGGGTTCTCACGGGTAGAGGGAGTTGATTATGATGAGACATTTGCGCTAGTTGCTTGTTATACTTCTATCAAATCATTGATTTCCATTGCTGCGGAAATGGGTTGGAAGATCCATTTGATGGATGTGAAGACTGCATTTCTCAATGGAATCATACAGGAGGAATTTTATGTGGAGCAGCCACAGGGCTTTGAGATTCGTGGGAGAGAGTCTCATGTGTGCAGGCAAAAGAAAGCCTTGTATGGGCTGAAGCAAGCTCCTCGAGCTTGGTATTCCAGCACAGACTCTTACTTACTATCGATGGGTTTTCAGAAGAGTGAGGTTGATCTAAATCTCTATTTCATCATGGTTGGAGATGATCCACTCATTCTTCTGCCGTATGTGGATGATTTGTTTATCACAGGGGGAGAGAGACCTATTGCAGTTTGCAAGAGAGATCTTGCTTCAGAGTATGAGATGACGGACATTGGGTTGATGCACTATTTTTTGGGGATTGGAGGTTTGGCAGTAGCCTGGTCATATTTTCCTGGGGCAAGGAAAGTATGCAGTTGATATTCTGCGAAGATTTCGGATGGAGGATTGTAGGCCGATGTCTACACCTATGGTCACCAACTGGAAGAAGCTTCATGCTTATGAGGGAGAGTTGGTGGATCCTACTTTATATCGTCAGCTCATAGGTTCATTGATGTATCTAGTTAACTCTAGCCTAGATTTGTGTTTTGTGGTGGACACTCTCAGTCAGTTCATGGTGGAGCCTAGGAGGGTGCACTGGGTCGCCGCAAAACATGTGTTGAGATACCCTGTACGTACAATGGAGTATGGTCTGGATTATAGGAGATTGAATGGGATTAGATTTATTGGGTTCACGGATTCAGATTGGGCAGGCAACGTGGCAGACCGGAAGAGCAGTTCCAGATGTTGTTTCAGTTTCGGCTCGACAGCAGTGTCGTGGTTCAGTTAGAAGCAAAAGTCTGTTGCTTTGAGTTCTGCAGAGGTTGAGTACATGGCAGCCAGTCAGGCCAGTTGCGATGCGTTGTGGCTTCACAAGTTGTCAGTGAATTTATTTGATCAAGAGCTGAGGCCTACGGTGATTTACTGTGACAATCAAAGTTGCATCCAACTCTCTGAGAATCCTGTATTTCACGACAAGTCAAAGCATATTGAGATCAAATACCATTTCATCCGTGATTATGTTCAGAGAGGAGTTGTGGCATTGCAATACATTTCCACTGATGAGTAGGTTGCAGATATCCTGACGAAGTTTCTTGGAAGAAGCAAGTTTATCCATTTCAGAGACAAGTTGGGTGTGGTGAAGAACAACTTCCTCGGTAAGAGGGAGTGTTGAATTTTTATACCTTGGACTTGTTCCCCTAGGTGACTTTCGCCTAAGGCACTAGGAAAAGGGTTAAGTCACTTGGACTTTATATTAATGACTTGAGATGAGCATTAAATGCACTTTAGAGATTAAAGTGTATTTTAAGTAAAAATTTAAAAAGTGAGTGAATTAATTTTTAATTTGTGGAGAAGAGTGATTTAATCACAACCACTCATCTAATCTAATATGGGCCCTTGGATTAGATGGCCTTTCACTCACCCTAATTGTTTTTACCTATAAGGCAAATTTTCCAAGCGAAGAGGCACTTTTGAATTTGAGAGAGAGAGAGACATTTTTTTCTGAGAAAGAGAGAAAACACAGGAGGGCATTTTTCTTTGGCACGAAAATTGAGGCAAGTACAACAACTTGGCGTGAAAATCGAGGCAACAGTAAGTGCATTTATTGCAGTCGTACCATACTGTCCGTACAGTACGGATTTCGTACATGGCACTATTCCCGAGGAAAAGAAGTTTGGGCATGAAATTCGAGGCAGATAATTTTGGGCACGAATTTCAAGGCAAGTACAACCGACACGAATTTTGAGGTAGTACCGTACAGTACAGGTCGTACAACATGTCTGTACAACGGTCGTACAGTCCTGTAGCAGCATGGAAATCGAGGGTACAAACAAAAATTTTCTGAGTTTACAAATTTCTGAATTTGGCACAAAATTCAAGGCAGAATTTTTATCTTCCAGTTGAGATAAGTTGTGACTGATATTTTTGTCTACTGCTGTATTTTCCAAAGATAAATAAAGATTTTCTCTCTCACAGGTTTCCCCCAGAGGTTGGGGTTTTTCCTAGGTCATTGGACTAAAATTTCTGAGTCTGAATATTTATGTGTGAATGTGTTTTAATTGCTGCTCATAAAAGTTGTAAAAATTCTTCCTGTGTTTCAGTCCTATATTGTTTATGAGAAATATTTAGTTTGCAACAAAATGTTAAATTGGGTTGGGCAGTAAACAATGTTTAAAACGGAGTTGGAAACTGGGTTGGGAGAGTGCTGAAAATTCTACAGTATCAACGTATCAAGACAAAGTTGATATAATTCTAGGTTCAACCTAGATAGATACATTTATTTTCAACACAAAAAAATTTTAACATTTCTTACAAGAATAAAATCACAATGCAGGACATTAAAATGAAGTCATATATAGAAGCTCCATCATCTAAAGACTTCAAAGATGTATCAAAAGTGATCTTTCAAGATAGACAAAAGTGAAAACAAGGGATGCAGGATTGACAGAAAGAATGTGACAAGGTCATCGCTGAAAAAGAGGAAGAGATTTCTTGCCTAACGAATCATAACCAGAAACTATTTGCAAAAATCATGAAGTCCAAGGAGAAGAAGCAATCTTCTCAAAAGTTAGAACAAGAGAATCAAGATCTTGTGAAGGAATTCAACAAGAAGTTATCAAAGAAAGATCAAAAAGCTTCTAGCTTAAAAAACCTTAACCAGAGGTTGCTCGAGCAAATAAAAAGTTTTAAAAGAGGCACAACAGTAAACCAATGAAGATTTCTTCAAACCTAAGTCACAAGGCACGTCCAAAATGGCTCCGTGTCCAGTATTTTACGTGTCGAACACGAAATGGGCCCTAATACGTGCCGGACACTAAATTTTTTCGTGTCCAAAAATCGGGACACGATCTAGCATGTGTTGGACATGTGCCCTGAGCGTGTCCCAATTTTTGGACAAGTGTCCCGTAAAAACAACCTAGTCGCATATAAAAATCGCGTTTTTTAACTTTTCTTCCCATCATTCCAAGCAATTTCGGAGAGGTTTATGTTGTGACTCCATGAGGTATCGTCCAAGAGGTGTGAGAGCTATACCGTATCGTGCAAGAGGAGGTGAGAGATATTGTGGAGGAGGGGAAGCCAAGTCCCATTTGTTCAAGCCGCGCACACAGCAGCTACCGGAGCGCGAGCCCGAGCCACGCACACAGCAACTGACGCCCTGTAGGTTATCACAGCAGCTTCATCGGCGCCCTGTGTAGCCTGTAGGTTATCACGTAGACGGTAGGGTATTTAGTATTTACTATTAAGTTTAATTATTTAGGTTTTAAGTTTTAACTTAATGTATTTTAATTTTAATGTATATTATTTTTAGTATTTACAGATAGAAGTTAGAAGTAGAACTTAAAGACTACCCACGGGCCAGGCATTATCATCGCACCGGGAAAGTGCTGGAAACAACACCAGTCAAGGAAGCCAGACACAACTCCATCCACCCGAGAAGGTCTGTGGATTTATTTTAATTTTTTGTTGTAAGTTGTAACTTGTAAATTTAAAATTTGCAATTGCAACCAGTATTACTACTAATTTTAATTTTTAAAATACAGTATTAAATTATTATTAATTAATTATATTAATAGTAAATATAGTAAAGCCAAAAAAGTTTGTAAATTAGTAAATTAAAATTACTATAGTAAACTTAAAATTGTAAATTTGTAAGTTTGTAATTGTAACTTGTTTCAGTTTTAATTTTTTAAACTTTTATGAATTCAATTTTGAATTAAGTTTTATCATTTCTCTGTTTCATGCAACGTTTGGATTTTCATTTCTCCTTTCAGTTTGTGAAGGAAAGAATGGCTCAATCTTCCAAGGCAATAGGCAGAGGTCGAACTCAAAGAAAGAGCATAAATGTACCTATTTGTTCGTCTACTGCTGGCAGTGCTCCAAGTGTTTCAAGTGAAGTTTTGGGAGCTGTTAGGCCCTCAGGGCCCTCACAAAACCTTGCTGCTATAGTAAAACAACAAGCACAGGAAAAAAAATACTCCCTATGGAATTATGTAAAAAAGAAAGATGAGCCTGGATCAAAGAGGGTTGGGGGAGGAAATGTTCATTGGTCTTGCAATTTCTTCAAGGGTGAGTTCAAGAGCACTTATTTCTGAGTTAAGGGCCATTTGTTGGCCCTTCCTTGTGGACTTGGAGCATGCAGAGGCATCACTGCCGGCCAAAGAAAGCAGTTGGAAAAGGAGGATGCAGTTGGGTTGGGGAATGTGGCAGCAGCAAGCAAACAAATGTCAAAAAGTGATGATCCTCTTCCATTCCTGAGGAATACATCTAACAAGTTTGGGAGTGGGAATGAAATTCAGCCAACACAAAAAAAGGGCAGCACCAAATTATGGTCCAATGGACAATATTTATCAGAAAGAGACTCGAGATGAGGTAGATCTTACCGTTGCATTCCATTTCTATCTCAACTTTATATCATTCAATGTTGCACGATCACCTTTGTTCATTGAGATGTGTCGAGCTTTAGTTGAAAAGGCTCCAAGAGGGAATGTACCTCCAAGCTCTGAGAAGCTTAGAACCACATTGTTGGTTAAGGCAAAGAAGGAGGTGGGCAAAATCCTACTACCTGTCAAAAAATCATGGATTTCATCCAGTGTTAGTATTGTTTCTGATGGATGGACAGATACAGCATGCCACCCACTCATTAATTTCATGGTCTCTTCCCATAATGGACCGATCTTCTTGAAAGCAGTGGATGCTCTCGGAAAATACAAGGATGCACAATATATGGGTGAGTTGTTCATTAAAGTTAATCAAGAAGTAGGTGTTGATAGTTGTGTGCAAATCATCACTGATAATGCACCCGCTTGTAAAGTTGATGGCATGATTGTGGAAACTAAGTATCCACAAATATTTTGGACACCATGCATTCTTCATTCCTTGAATTTAGCAATTAAATCTATTGTTGCAAAGGTGACATGGATTGGCAATGTTATTGAGGATGCACGTTATATCCGCATTTTTGTACAAAACCATACCAATCCCTCACAATATATAATGAGTACACACATTTATCATTGTTGAAGGTTGCGGATACTCGTTTTGCTTCCTCGTTCATTATGCTCAAGGGGTTGAGGGAGGTCAAGGCTGCTCTTGGGGCCATGGTTATTTCCGATCTTTGGTCTTTTTGGAGAAAGACGGATAAACTTGCTTCAAAAAAAGTAAAGGAAACAATGTTAGATGATGTTTGGTGGGAGAAGGTAAATCTTGTCATTAATATCATGGAGCCTATCATTTCCTTGTTACGGTTTGTAGACACGAACCAACCCATCTTAGGAGATGTTTATGAGGGCTGGGGTTCCATGATTGAGTTTGTGAAGACCATTGTTATGGAGAATGATTTCTCCGAGTATGGGACATCATCAAAGAGCTTATGGACCACCATACAGGACATTCTTATCTCCAGGTGGGATAAGAATTGCACACCTTTGCATTGCTTGGCTCATTCATTGAATCCTAAGTTCTACAGTCAAGAATGGCTCAGTGGTGGGCCCTCATGCAGATTTGCTCCTCACATGGATTTAGAGATATCAAATGGGAGGAAGTTAGCTTTTAGAAGGATATTTCAGGATAGAGCATCCCTTCAGGAGGTGGAGGAGGGCTTCATAGAGTTCTCTACTGGCATGGGGAGATTTGGAGGGTATGATATGCTTGGAGACATGGGAGTCAAGAAGGCCCATGGTTGGTGGACATCTCATGGGGCAGGATGCCCTATTCTACAACAGTTAGCCATGAGGATCCTCTCCCAGGTTACTTCAACCTCTTGTTGCGACAGGAATTGGAGCACATATGGAAATTTGTATAGCTTGAAAAAGAGCAGGCTTGAGCAATCCAGGGCAGAGGCAATGGTGTATGTGCACACCAATCTTCATCTTATTTACAGGAAGAGGAAGAGTGGTTGAAAGGTCGGACAGAGATGTGGGATGTATTTCCTGATGATATGGGTTTGGACAACAATATAGAGTTGGCATTAGCCAACATGGATCTTACTGACCCAGTGCTAGTGTTAAACTAGTAGCAACAAGGAAGGTCTTCCTCATGCATGTGTTCTTGCATGCAGAAGACTTAAATTAGGAAACCAGCTGTATTTAATTTACTTTTCCTAAGTTTACTTTGGAAAATAAATTAAAGTGATCTAAATTAACTTTAGTGAACCACTAGTTAAAGTGAAAGTGAAATTAGGGTTTTTTGCTTTACCACTAGTTAAAGTGAAAGTGAAAGTAGGGCTTTTGCTTTACCACTAGTTAAAGTGAAAGTGAAATTAGGGTTTTCGCTTTACCTAAAGTTATAAAAGAGAGATCAATTGGTGGAGAGAACACACACACTTGTATTCCGACAGAGACAGGATACAGACAAGGAGAGAAAGTCAGACAGAGGATTTAGCTGAAAAGACGGAGGAGCGAGCAGCAGGATCATCAAGCTTCGTATAGCTGGGTCGTACACTCACACAGCAGGGTGTTGAGGTTTAGCTGGGAATTGCCCAGTGATTCTGTCGGGTACTGCATTCGCCAGGTTTGGGTGAATTTGCAGTGATTGTAAAAGTTCCATATTTTCTCATAATAAAATCTATATCTGACTGCTGCATCGGTTTTCCCATCTTGGGTTTTTTCGGGGGTTTCCATACCCAAAATAATAGTGTTAATATTGTGATGTAATGTGATTTATTTCTCAGTTTCATATTCCGCTGCATACTGTAAAAGATATTCATGTGTGGTTATCAGTTGATATTTTGCATGCACTGTTTAGCCCTAGTTGAATATTAAAGGAAAATTTACATGGTATCAAAGCTCTGCTGAGCTAAAGTTGAGAGATTTGCAGCAACAGTAATAGATTAGGGGCAGATCTATCAGAAGACACAAACCTAGACTACCAGATCTAGGGTTTGACAAGTACACTTCACTATGGCCGTGCAGTTGAGAGTTGAGGATAGACTCCAGGGTGCTCAAAACTTTCCTACATGGAAAGAAAGGATCACAAGGATACTGGACGTCAGTGATGCAGAGAAGCACATTGACTCCACAAAGGTTGCACCCACGGATCCGGCAGATCTAGCAGCTTGGAAGAAGATTGATTCCAGAGCCATGCTGATTATCATGGATGGAGTGAAGGACCATATAGTCCCTCAACTTTCTGGCAAGAAGACCACATTAGAAATGTGGAAGGCTTTGGAGAGTCTGTACCAAAGCAAGAACGAGAACCGGAGGATGGTGTTGCAAGAGAGGATGCGCAACACCAAGATGACCAAGGGAGAAGGAGTGGTGCCTTATCTCACGAGGCTCACACAGATCAGGGATGAGCTTGGAGTTGTTGGCTCTAAGACAGATGATGAGGAGCTAGTTCGAATAGCCCTCAATGGCTTCTCTAAGCCATGGTACACCTTTGTCAAAGGTGTTGTAGCTAGGGAGAAGCTCCCTGATTGGCAGAGACTAAGGGATGACTTTTTGCAGGAGGAGACCCGCATGGGTCAAGGATCAGGCTCATCGAGTAGTGCCCCACGGATTGTGGATGAGGCTCTAGCCCTTACAGGGAAGAGCAAGGGGAAGGCAAAGAGGAAGAAGGATGGAAAGAAGAACCTTGACGTGTCAAAGGTCAAGTGTTTTATCTGCCACAAGCAGGGACACTTTGCCTCCCAGTGCCCAGACAGGAAGAAAAAGAGTAACACTCAGATGGTTGGATCTGCAGAGGTGGATGAGTTCAGCAGGAACATCGATGAGCAGTTTTGTTTGATAGCTTGCTTCGCAAGCACCACAGGGAGCAGCATATGGTACATTGACAGTGGAGCATCTAGTCACATGACTAGACAGAAGAGATTCTTCAAAGACTTGCAGGAGGGTGGAACAGGAATCCACGTTGAGTCAAGTGATGATGCGCGGTATCAGGTGCATGGAGTTGGTACTATTTCATTTGAGAGGGGTCTAGCAAACCCCTCAGTTTTGCTGATGTGTTATATGTTCCAGGACTGACCAAGAACCTTATATCAGTCTCCACTCTGGAGGACAAGGGATATCAGATGAAGTTCCTTGACCATAGAATGTATATTAGTCCCAAGGAATCAGATAGAAGCTTGGATCGGGTGATTGGCAGAAGGAGCGGGAAAGTGTACAGATTACACTTTGAGCCTGCAAAGGCTTTAGTCAACAGCAGCAGCGGCAGTCAGGGTGAGTTGTGGCATAGGAGGATGGCACACTTACACCATGGAGCACTGAAGCATTTGAGACAGGCAATCATTGGAGTTCCTTAGGTACAGGAGGAAAAGCATAACCACTGCAAGGGTTGTACTTTGGGGAAGAACATTAGAAAGCCTTTCCCATAGAGTGAGCACAAGTCTAAGGAGCCCTTGGCCTTGGTGCATTCGGATGTATGCGGACCTATGAGTGTCCATTCGTTTAGTGGTTACAGTTACTGCGTAATCTTCATTGATGACTATTCTAGGAAAACCTGGATCTATTTCCTGAAGGCCAAGTCAGAGGTCTTTGAGAGGTTCTGAGAGTTCAAGACTCTTGTGGAGAACCAAACAAGAAAGAAGACTCGGGTGTTGAGGACAAACAACGGGGATGAGTACACTTCCAATGAGTTCATGGAGTATTGTTTAGCTGAGGGGATCAAGAAGGAGCACACTATGCCCCATACCCCACAGCAGAATGGAGTTGCAGAGCGGAAGAACAGGACTATGGTTGGAGCAGCCAAGGCCATGCTATTTGATCAGGGATTACCACTATTCATCTGGGCCAATGCATACAGGACTACAATATACATTCAGAACAGGTGTCCCCACACAGCCTTAGGGAGGAAGACACCGGAGGAGGTCTTCACAGGCACTAGGCCAGATGTGAGTCACATTCGCATATTTGGCAGTGTCTGCTATTGTCATGTTCATGCTGACAATAGGAAGAAGTTGGACCCTTCTGGAGAGAAGGGGTTACTTGTTCGTTACAACGAGATTTCGAAGGCATATAGAGCTTACATTCCTACTCGTAGGAGGATCATTGTGAGCAAGGATGTCCAGTTCGATGAGGACAGGGCCTTGCGGAGATCTCTGGACTTACCAGCAGAGCAACAGCTAGCATAGGAGTAGGGAGTCAAGTTGGAGGAGCCAAATGTATAGGTACAGGTGCAGACACAGAGCACAGGTTCTGGTGGTCAGCGGGAGTCAGGTGGACACGATCCTTCTGTCATTGACTTGAAGGATGAGCTGCAGCAGAAGACGGATATCCAACAGCCGTAACAGGTTGACACTAGGCCAAGGCCTAAGTGGTTTAGATCCACAATACAAGATTCCAAGCAAGTAGATCCTCCACAGACATCTTTTAGAAAGAGTGTACCACCAGAGAGGGTTAGTTATATAGCACTGATGACAGAGTTGATTAACTCTGAACCTTCCAGCTTCGGGGAGGCTGCACAACATGATGTGTGGCAGGAAGCTATGGTTGAGGAGTATGACTTCATTATGAAAAACCAGGTATGGGAGGTTGTGACGAGGCCACAAGGGGAAAGGTGGTGGGATCCAAATGGATCTACAAGGTGAAGCATGCAGCAGACGGAAGCGTGGAGAAGTACAAGGCGTGCTTTGTGGAAAAGGGGTTTTCACAGAAGGAGGGTATTGATTATGAGGAGACCTTCGCCCCTGTTGCCAGGTATTCTTCAATTCGGACCATTATCTTACTAGCAACTGAGATGGGTTGGCGTGTCCATCAGATGGACGTCAAGACTACCTTCCTCAACAGAGTGATAGAGGAGGAGGTGTATATTGAACAGCCAAAGAGGTTTGATGTGGAGAACATGGACACACATGTATGCAGACTACATCGAGCTCTTTACAGGCTTAAGCAGGCACCTCGAGCATGGTACTCAAGGATTGACAGCTATCTACGGGAGATGGGATTTCAGCAGAGTGAGGCTAACCACAACCTATACTTCTTTACAGGTGAGGTGCCTCTCATACTGGTCTTATATGTGGATGATCTCTTTTAGACGAGATGAGAGGTTGATTGGAGACTGCAAGTCCAACCTTGCAGTGGAGTTTGAGATGAAAGACCTTGGGCTGATGCATTACTTTCTGGGCTTGGAGGTTTGGCAGAGAGATGGATGCTCGACAAGGGAAGTATGCAGTAGAGATCTTGAAGAGATTCAGGATGGAGGACTACAAGCCTATGGCCATTCCTCTAGTTTCCAACTGGGGGAAGATTGATGCATCAGGATCAAACGGATTTGATCCTACCTTGTATCGTCAGCTTATCGGATCGCTTATGTATCTAGTCAACACTCGACTAGACATCAGCTTTGCAGCCAACTCTTTGAGTCAATTCATGGTGGACCCTCGGAGAGTGCATTGGATGGCTGCAAAGCACATACTTCGCTACATCAGAGGTACAATGGAGTATGGATTGGTTTATGAGCGCAGGGGGAGTGTATAGTTAGCAGGTTTCACAGATGTTGACTGAGCAGGATGTGTAGAGGACCGGAAGAGTACTTCAGGTTGTTGTTTCAGCATTGGATTAGGGGTTGTCTCTTGGTTCAACAGGAAGCAGAAGTCAGTTGCATTGAGCTCGGCAAAGGCTAAGTACATGGCAGCCAGCATGGCCGCTTGTGAGGGTATGTGGCTGAGGAAGTTACTTACAGGGTTGTTTGAGTGTGAGCTAGAGGCTACAGTAATTCACTATGACAATCAGAGTGGCATCAGGCTATCTGAGAATCCAGTGTTCCATGACCGAAGCAAACACATAGACATCAGATACAACGTCTTGAGAGATTTTGTTCAGAGGGGAACCATTCGGTTGGAGTACATACAGACAGATGAGCAGGTGGCGGACATTTTCACCAAGGCACTTTGCAGACAGAGTTTTGTGAAGTTCAGGGATAAGTTGGGGTTGCTACCGAACCCCTTCCTCGTTGAGAGGGAGTGTTAAACTAGTAGCAACAAGGAAAGTCTTCTTGCATGCATGTGTTCTTGGATGCAGAAGACTTAAATTAGGAAACCACTTGTATTTAATTTACTTTTCCTAAGTTTACTTTGGAAAATAAATTAAAGTGATCTAAATTAACTTTATTGAACCACTAGTTAAAGTGGAAGTGAAATTAGGGTTTTTTGCTTTACCACTAGTTAAAGTGAAAGTGAAATTAGGATTTTTGCTTTACCTAAAGTTATAAAAGAGAGATCAATTGGTGGAGAGAACACACACACTTGTATTCTGACAGAGACAGGATACAAACATGGAGAGAAAGTCAGACAGAGGATTTAGCTGAGAAGACGGAGGAGCAAGCAGCAGGATCATCGAGCTTCGTACAGCTGGGTTGTACACTCACATAGTAGGGTGTTGAGGTTTAGCTGGGATTTGCCTAGTGATTCTGCCGAGTACTGCATTTGCCAGGTTTGGGTGAATTCGCAGTGATTGTAAAAGTTCCATATTTTCTCATAATAAAATCTATATCTGACTGCTGCACCGGTTTTCCCATCTTGGATTTTTCCGGGGGTTTCCATACCCAAAATAATAGTGTTAATATTGTGATGTGATGTTGTGATTTATTTCTCAGTTTTATATTCCGCTGCATACTGTAAAAGATATTCATGTGTGGTTATCAGTTGATATTTTGCATGCACTGTTTAGCCCTAGTTGAATATTAAAGGAAAATTTACAGCTAGAGCCAGTGACTTTTGATGATGAGCCTAATGAGGGATCATCCTCCACACCAGCAGACATAACATCAGATCTTGGATTGCCATTAGGTATAGAGGAGGAGGAGGATAGAGGAGAGAGCAACGACAGCGATGCTGATTTTGACATGGAGGAGCAAGAGGACTATTGACATTTGTCAGTTGCTAGTACCATTGATGAGCTATGAGATTCTTCCTTGTTGCTATTTAGTATTTTCTTTTTATATCTACTATCTAAGATCTTAGATCTAGTAGTACTGTAGATACTAGACTGTAGTAGTATCTACTATCTACTCTATTTTGTATTTTCCAATTGCATTCTCTCGATATTTATCATCTATGTAATACATTTTGGTTTTGATGGTTTAATGAAAAATATCATACTCGAAGTTCATGATTCAATGTTTATTGATAAATTATAATTTTATTATTGATTCATGATTGATTGTCAAATTTAAATTGAATGTTCAACTTCAATGATATTATGATTCAGATTGATGTATAGACTTCTAGTTTTTAAAACATGTGGTATATTTAATATATNATATATATATATATATATATATATATATATTAAAATTTAATATATATGTGTCCCTCGTGTCCTGTTTCTGGGATCGTCGTGTCCCGTGTCAAATACTCGTATTTTCGTGTCCTCTTGTCACGTGTCCTCGTGTCATGTGACTTAGCTTCAAACCCAACCCAATTTCAAGTCTCAATGAAATTTTCATTTAATGCCCAATCTACAAGTGCATGTAAATAAAAAATCGGTTGCTTTTTCTAATAAACAAGAAACATGATGACTCTTACTTGGAATACTAAAATGAAAAACAATAATTGCAAACCATAAATTTGACACAAGTATTTTTAGTCAAATATCCTGGAAAAACCCTTGCGAGAAAACCAGTGAGAGAGAGAGTATTATATTATGATGAGCAAACTCAAAAATTTCTCATGCTACAACTTGTACTTCTCTCAACCCCACAAAAAACCAGAGATATTTGTGCCAATCACTAACAAAACTACTGTACGACTTGTGTATCGAATATCACCTCAAGAAGTGTGTCAAACCTCAATAACAATGCCAAGAACTTTGTTGCAAGTACAGTATAGACTATATTATCAAACTCACTACATTTGTTGCCTTAAAAATCATGCAAATTTCTACCTCGATTTCTATGCAATGAATCGTTGTTGTATGGCTTGTCAGTATCACACTGTACGAATGATTTTGCCCATTTTGTATGATTTGTAAATGGATGTTCTCTTCCTTGATTTGTGTGCCTTCGTTATTGCCTTGGATCTGTGCCTCAAGCTATCTCAAATTCCCTACTATTCAATTTTCTTTCTCTCCTTCTCTTCGCTGCTCTTCTTCTCCTCTCAAGAATAATAATAATCAATTCCTTTTCTCCAAACATTCTCCTTTTTATTATCTCATTATGAAAATAACCTAACCCTAAGATGTAATCGCGTAGATTAACTCATAGTCGTCTAGATCAACAGTTGTGTTTTACTTCTTCGTTGACACAACTTAGGACACCTCGAGTCACTTTCTCATAAATATTAATTAAAAGTCACTTTAACTTTATATCTCATAAAATTATTAACTTAGGGGTCATGATGGACACTTTTCCTAGGTTAGGCACCAAGCCAAGGAAAACACTTGTCCAAGTTCACAACAAATCATGCAACGAAAAACATAGGAAATCATTCACACATTTGACACATTCATTTACCCTAGAAAACCCCAACTAAGGAAAAACCAGTAACAAATGATTTTTATTACTATAAAAATCAGGGGCTCTCGTCATGGGATAATGGCCCACTAAGAAAAAATACAATGATAGAATGCTTGCCTTCACACCTCAAGATCAGTCCTTCGCTCTTGCTAGTCGCTAACCCTCAGCTGCCCCTTGCTCATTTCCTGCCCTCCACACTTGGATGGAAGTCTTTCTCCACCCACTCAATGAGATCTCACTCATTCATTCTATGTCTCTATTGTATCTCCTCCTCTCACCTAGGATGCCTTTTATAACATTACAATATGCAAATACCTTGAGCCAATACCATGGGCCCTCTAGATCACTTTACATAAAGAAATCACAAAAGCACATTCACTTCAATTGTTCACTTTATTAAAGTGAATCTCCTAAATCTAAGAGTCAATAATGACGACTTCTACCTGTAGGCAGTGTCCATGTGGAAGTACATGTTCGATGCTACAAAAATAAAATAAAAACTTGTCCTTTATTTGACCCACTTTAAGGGTCCCCTTCTTATGGCACATAAATGAAGAAATAACATCATGACCCATCCACTTTATTTTAGAAGACGGCATCATTTTATTAGCATCCCCTTTTTCATGTTATAAGTCACATATGGGAAAAGCACACCATATGACTTAGCTCCACTCAAGCGATGATGTCACCTTGGACCACGATTAGATTAAAGTGCCTATTTTATGAACAATCCCTCCTTAAATAGTGATAGCATATTATCGAGGACGAATTCAATAGGAGGTGAATTGAGTGAAAAATATTTCAAATGTTTATCCCTCATGTGGACTACAAAACACTTGTTGGAGGTGTCGCCATCACTCATTGGAGGAGCCACTTAGTTCATGGGCCATTATCTTTCCAATGATTTATGGGCATACCATTAACCATCCAATTGAGTCGATTCTTCTTCATTGGTTGAAAGATCATGGGACCATCTCTCTAGCATGGCATATGGATCTGCCTCCCTCTTCATTGTGATATATGTTCTTTGGTGATGCAAACTCACGTGGGTGTCTTGTTTGCATAATTACGTGTCTTGATTCCTTGTTAGATGGATCATTCTTTGTTGGCTCACTTCTTCATAGAGTTTACCATTTCCACACAATTTGAGGAGGTTTGGTCTTATTTTATTCCAAAGATTTTCTCTCACCTTGAAATATGGATTGGTTAGATGTGGTTGAATAGGTTGTTGAGCTCTCTTCCTAGATAAAGAGAGCCTCTCTCATTGTATTATCATGGTTTTGGATGGCTATAACTCGTGGAGAATAAAGTATCATTGTTATTTTGTGTCTATTTTTCTTGTATGAGAGTTGTTGACCACCAAACCAACTAGGTGGCCAACCATGTACTATGTGCATTGAAGATGAGGAAAAAGTACCTAATAAAGATTATTCAAGCAAGGCAACTCTTCTTCTTATCTTTTCTTCATAAAATTGCCGCACCCCTACGGGGGATATTGTAATGATATCTCAGCATGAAGATCTAGTTTTTTGTATAACTTAATTGCCTACGACTTTTTCATTAGGGAAGTCCTTTCATCGAGTGTTTTTTCCCTTGGATAATTAAAATTCATTTCTAGTGATTTTAATTATCTGAGTTTTTCACTCAGATAATACCTCCAAAGTGGTGAAAGGCGTTCTAATGATCGAGTCCACGAGGTGACTAAGGCCCACGAATGTTCTATGTAACCATGCTAGACACTATCCAAAGTCTTGCAGAATTTCATTAGGTTTTACCTGTTGATTTTTTTGAGCAGCATCAAGAGCCTATCTCCTAGGAGAATGGGACCACCTAGTCTGGGACCATGGCGAAGACTCAACCCAGTGTTGTGTGACCATTCTGTTGAATGGTAGATATCTGGTCTGGGACCATGATATAGACCTAGCTCTGCCCTGGGTAGACTCAACCTTGTGTTGAGTAGACATCTGGTCCGGGACCACAATGTAGACCAGTCTAGGAGTGGTAGACTCAACTTAGTTATGAGTAGCCATTATCTTGGAGAATGAAGACATTGTAAGCCCTAGACTGGATCTGGGCATGTGTGTGACACTTTGACCCTTGATCTATGAGCTTGGTGTGCTTCTCCAAGGATCAGCTACCCTTGGTTAAGTTACCCTAGCACCAGATCTAGGTGTCACACAATGTGTGAGATAAAAGCATTAATAACTCTCTTGGTTTATGATGATGTACTTTTGAAATCAAAAAGACCACAAGTAATGACCACAAGGGCACTTGGAAAAAGGCCTAAGTCAAAAGTCAAAATAAATAAAGACTTTTTGACCACAAGTGAAAGTCAAAATAAATAAGGACTTATTATAAAAGTCAAAGGAAAAATAAAAGGACCCTTTTGGTAAAAGTGAAAGTAAAATTAGGAAAAGATTAAAAATATTATTATTTTTATCTTTCCTAATCTTGTCCACTTACAGGTCAACAAAGGCTATAAAAGAAGATCAAGTCTTCTCATTTGAGACACACAAGTTCTCTCTCACAGGTGGAGCTGCTATTTTTCTGAAGAAGTTTTGTCTTGCCTCAGCCTAGGGCATCATTAGCAAACCCTCAACTAGGGTTTTTATCAGCATTTTTTAGCTCATTATTTTTTTTTAAGTCTTTCAGGCAGCCCACTCTCTCTCTCTCTCTCTCTCTCTCTCTCTCTCCGTATGGGCTACCTGTCTTTTCTCTCACGGGCCGAGTATTTTTCTGTGGGATAACGGGCAGCCCTTCCCAGCCCTAACATGAGGGCTGAGTAGCCCGTAGGCACCCTTGGGCAGCCTCTCACAAGCTTACCCATGAGAGTTTGGCCCATGGCCAACCCTCAGGTAGCCTAGGGCAAGCCCTAACAGGGCTACCGTGGCCACGAGCAGTGGAAGGAGAGGACGGGCAACAGCCAGGCAAGGACCAAACCGCCAAGCAGCAGAGGAAGGACATCCGAGCAGGTAAAAAGGGCAGTCGTACAAGGGTAAGTATAGATCCGTACGGATCTGTACGGTCGTACAGTTGTACGGCTGGAAAAAGTGCAGACTGCCAAAGTGACAGTCAGATCTGAATAGCAGACTGTTTTTTGTGCAAAAGAGAGAAAAAATATCAATTTTCTGGAAAAGCCCTAATTTGGGAAAATTTGTAATTTCTGGAAATTGTGGTGAAATTATCAGTTTGAATTTTTGCTGATAATTTTTATTGTGACTGTGGTAAAACCCAGATTTGTGTCCATGTGTGTTGATGTGATGAATGTGTTTATACAGCACTGCTGATTTGTTTAAGTAGATCTACAAATTTTTAAGTTTATGCTAATGCTAAAAATTCTACATTACCTGGGTTTTTTTAACTTTTGGTGATTAAAAATTGTCCCTCAACATAAAAATGTTGTAATAAAAAGAGGGTTAAATGGCATCTAATGCCCATGAATATGGGTATGGGTACTCAAATCAATGGTATGAGTTCCCCGACACCCATGGGAAAAGTTTGAAGTCATTCGAACAAGTCTTGCTAAGGTTTTGGTCACATTTTCCAAAGCCAGTCAAGGAAATCAGGGAAATTGGCAATTAATTAGCAAGCCAAATTTTGGAAAAGTGCCTAAAGCCACTTGGAAGGGAAAAATTAAGTATCTAAGTGTTATAATATGTTCCTAAAGTGACTTTAGAAGAAAAAAACGCCCCCCCATGCAAGTGTTTCACAAGAATGAAGATGTTGTCAAAGGGGGGCACCCTCTCTAACATAGAAATTGAGATATTTAAAAATAAGCCAAAGTAAGGGGTCCCACTTTGGTGGTCCCCCCCTTTGGGCCTAGAATGAGGATTAAAAATGTTAGATGGAAGTTTCCTCCCCATTTCTATTTGATTTCTCACCCTAGGAGGTGCCCCCAAAAGAAGTGGTTCCCCTCTTTGAGCTCCCACTCTCTCATTTTGACAAGTGGCTTGCATGCACTTGGGCTCTCTCCTCACTATTTTCCTATTTAAGAAGGCTTCCCCTCCTCATTTGGGTTAGAATCTCTCATGCTCTCACTCTATTTCTCTGTCGCTTCCATTTTGGTCTCATTCTTTGAGATTACTGTGATTTCAAGCCATTGTGCATTTTTAATAAAAAGCTTTGGAGGAGATCTTGTGTTGTTTGATGGTTACTTGCTCTCGTTTTCTCAAGTTTTTTCAAGTACAAGTAAGGCCAAAGAGGCATATTGTTTTGCCTTGGTAAGATCATCTCAGTTTGTGTAGATCTTATGAGTTTTTATCTCTTGCATTCAAGAACTTCAAGCATTTCTTGGTTGAATAGTTTGATTTCTTTAATCATTGTGAGTCTCACCTCTTTTTGTGTTTGTTTAGCTTATCTTTCAAGTTGCAGGTTATCTAGATTGAAGAGTGGGATTCTTTGGTTAGATGCCCCACTTCTTCAACCATTTGAAGAGCAAAGAGCACAATAACTCCTTACTTCAAAAAAAAAATTCTGCATTTTTCTTTATCTTTATTTGCATGTTCAAGTCTAGTTTAAATCTTCGCTTTACAAGTTATTTGAAGCCATTGATTCCTATTTTTATTACATATCTTGAGCAAATTTGTACACTTGTATGCAAGGTGTCCCAAAGTGATTTTGGGCATCTTTTACCTTTTTTTGCTTGCTGTTTTTTTTGCAGGTTTAGGGTTTTACAAGGGGAAACTCTGTCAAAATTTGGGCAGAAAATAGTGCAAAGAACCCCCAAGGGTCACCACTTCAAAACCCATTGCCTCAAAGTGGTCAAATCCTCATTCTCTTTCTCATTTTTTCTTATCTAAAGGTGTTGAAATTTCTGTCATTGTAACAAGTCCAAGAGAGTCTCTTGGACTTGATTCTTTGTTTGATTTTCAAAGTTATATTTGAGGTATATATTTTGGCCATCCCTTGCATGCAAAGGAGGTAGGGCTTGCCCACCCTTGCATTGCAAAGTGAAGAGGGGCTAGGGCTTGTTAGTTTCCATTATTTACTTTCAATTGCTTGCCCCATCTCTTCTTTAGGAAGAGAGTTGTGTGGCTAGGTTAGCATTTGTTATTCTTTGAAATTTGTCATCCATTGCATGCAAAGGAATTTGGGCTTGCCCACCCTTGCATAGCAATTGAATAAGGGCTAGAGTAATTAGTTTTCATATCCGCATGTTTATTTTTTACCCCATCCTTTCCATTTGGAAAGTGGATTGAGTGGCTAGGATTAGTTTGTTGTTTAGCTTTATTTAATTTTTTCCCACACCTTGAAAGTGATTTGACTTTGCCATCCTTGCAATATCATGCTGGCTAGTGTAGTTAAAACTCTTTAAAGTTTTTTTATTCTTTTTTTTAAGTAAATAAGCATTGCCCCAATCTTCGCCCCGTATTCACCCCCCTTGTCGGTTGGTCCAACCTTGGGTGACAAGAAAGGGAGAAGATTTGAGTTGGCTAGATTAATAGGCATCCAACTCTTATCTTGATAAGAAATTGAGAAAATAAAGGTTGACTTGTGGAGCTAGAGAAGTAGAGGTTGTTGGGAGCCTCATGGCACTTAGTGTCCTCCTGTTGAGCGCCCAACAATCTTTGGGATCGACTTGTGGAGCTAGAAGGGAACCTTGTGTTCTCTTGTTGAGCACCCAACAATCTCTCTCAAATCGTAAGAAATGAGTGTTAGGGGTAGACACATTAAATAGGTTGTACTTTATTGTTTCACACATTAATTCCCCTAAGTTCAAGTGAGAACTAAAATGAACTAAAACTTATAGGACCACTTGCAAAACACTACAATCTCTTGTTTCATTCACAATTTTGCTTCCAAAGCATTTTCAGTTCAAATTATTTACATTTTCAGATCAAGTTGCATTTCATTTAATGCAAGTTGAGTTATGTTAATGAGCAATTTATTGTATTCAATGATTTAAGGATTAGGGAAGCGTTTCATTGCAAAGTCTTGTCTATCTTGTATTTTTACATTATTGTGTATCGTATTTTCCAAAGCCCAATAGAATAGGCATTGGACTTTATAGTTGTTTTTGTCTTTCTTGTAATTGCATTTGATTTAATTCAAAAGCAAGGTGTGCCTGTCATTGAAAACTATTGCATCTTTGCATGGTTGCTTGTCATCAAACTTAATTTAAACCTTAATAAATTCTAACTCCCGATTAAAATCTTTAAGAAACTAAGTAAGTAGGGACTACCCCCCTTGACCTTTAAGGAATTGGGTCTAAACGGAGGAGTTAGGAATCGAGGTGACATTGGGTTCTAAACTCATAGTTTCCCTCAAGAACACACCTGGCGATTGGGAGACTTTTTTGTGGTTAAGTGTGTTTTAGGCGGCAACAAGAGTATATTGGGTAAATCTTATGAGCTAATTGTGGATTTAATGGTGAAACTTATCTAAGAACTCCTTCCTTTTGTTCAAAGAATGCTTGGAAACTAAGGCAATACTACATAAGTTTGCTAACTATATAGTACTATTTCATCATTTCAAATTTTGCATCTCTTTGGATCGTGTAGTGTGTATTGTAAGTTTATCTTAATATATTTGCAAGTTTATTTGAGGATTTTCAGCTTCTGAAACCCCCATATATTTGCAGGTTTTATTAGAGGGTTTTTCAGCTTCTGAAATCCTCCCTTTTGGACAATAGCAGAAGGGTTACTTGGCTATCAAAGACCAAGACTAAGGTGTGAAGATTTTCCACCCACTCTTGATCTTTGATCATCACAAGATCTATTCTCTTTGTTTTAAATCTGGAAATTGATCCTTTTCATCTTGAGTTTATGTAGCGCAATGCAATATTTCTTGTTTAATCAAATGGTTACACTTATATGATGAATATTTTTTATCTAGTCTTTAGGCAGCAAGTTTCATATTCTTCATTTTTCATCTCTTTGATCATCAAGAGATCTACTCTCTTCTATCATGACCCCATGCCCTTTCACTAGAGTTTAGGCGCTAGTCATTAGATTCTCATTCTCTTCTTTTAGCCATTGAAATTCATCTTTTCATTTCCTTTAAGCATTTTTCTATTTGTTTTAAATCTGGAAATTGATCTTTTTCATCTTTAGTTTATGTAGTGCAACGTAATATTTCTTGTTTAAACTAATGGTTACACTTATATGATGAATATTTTTATCTAGTCTTTAGACTGAATACAAGAGAGATTTTGACTTTGCCTCTACCTAGTGATCATTGTCAATGCTTGTATTGAT
Organism: Pseudotsuga menziesii; assembly: GCA_001517045.1. Classification (NCBI taxonomy): domain Eukaryota; kingdom Viridiplantae; phylum Streptophyta; class Pinopsida; order Pinales; family Pinaceae; genus Pseudotsuga; species Pseudotsuga menziesii. The sequence goes on along the minus strand of LPNX010199425.1, from coordinate 1,164,392 downwards.
AGTGATTCACATCTTATCTCTGCTCTAGTATTTATTCTCCATACTTGGCATCATTTCATAGATGATTTGCAGGCAGAAACAAATCATTTTCAGCAGAGAGATTTGAGGAGAAACTCCCTTCCTCTCTTGATTTCAATTTGGCCAAAGAGGGAATTGATCTTGTGTCATTTTGTTTATCATTTTCATAAGATTGCTCTTTAGTTTGCTTTGCATGCAAATTTATGTGTTTTAGTTCAGCATTATTTCCATAGATTTCTCACTTGGTTTCTGCTGGCAGGGGCGCACTTGGAGTTTTAATAAAGCAAGTTCACTTGTGGAGGAGAGCACTACTCAGTGGGGCAACCAAGATCATCACTCATCCATACGGCAATCTTTGATTTATGAGGTACGCTATCGGTTTCTCTCTCACATTCTTTCTTTTCCATTTGTCAGCATAAACTAAAAATTAACTCAAACCCTTAGATTTTAGGATCTTATTTTAGGGTCACCCAATCGTAACACAATTAGAAACCCAAGTTGGAATCATTGTAAAACCCCTAGGAACTAAATTTCAACTTCGTTTGACTCCATTTGCCCATCCCAAGCACTAGTCCTCTTAGGGAAATTGCACCCTCCTTGGGTGATCTATCAAACCAAATTGTGGGTGACTTTGGTATGCTTGTTCTCTGTTTACATTGTTTATCCATCATTTGAACTTGCAATCAAAGTGCTAGAGCTTATTTAGTTGCTATCTCGTGGCTATTTCACTTACTAGCTTAATCTTCACCTGGCTACAATTTGGCCATCTTATCTGGCACTGTATTCATTCTGGGTCTGATTATTGACCTGTCACTATTGGGATACTAATTCACTTAGCTAAGTATTTCACCTTATTATTAAGCCTTCTCAGCTTGTTCCTTCAGGCATCTTATCCCCTTAGCTATTTACTTGATCTAGGGTTTCAATTCAAGACCACCTTTGTTTATCATCTATCATATGCCTGTTTATTTGCGTGTCTTGATTTGCACAAGTTAGCCATCACTGGTTAGCTAGGATCTCCCCCCTTGGCCTAGCTCCGGCTTGGCCTAAAGCGAAGAGAGCCCCTTCCGGCATGACAACTGCACTTGCAGTGGTTGAGGCACTCTTGGGTCATCTGATTTGGCTGCCTGCCCTCTGCCCATCCTGGATAGGACCCTTCCAAGAGGCAACTACAACTTAGGTGATAACACCCACATATGAAATTCAGTAGCTGCAGTGGGACTAGAAAGTTGAAACCATGCCATTAGCCTTGCACCTAAACTAGAAGGGTCAAAGCATTTGTACCCTCAAACATTCCAAGATGAAAGAAATCCAATAAACAAAAAGAACAAATCAAACCAGCATATATTAGCAAAAATCCTCCCTCTAAAAAGAGATTCTTCATGTGGAGGGCATTAAAGCGTAGACACTGCAAAGGCCATCACCTTAATAACAGTTGTCCAAACTCCAAACAGAAACATAGAAAACTAACAAAATAACCAAGGATTCAAAAACTATGGCAACTTCACTGTATATGTTATTTATGCATGTGGATGCTCAATGCAATGCATTTTTACACTAAGAAGAAAACAAATGTCCCATTGACCATTATAAATTTACAAGTATAATTTAAATTTTGGATGCTTAAGGTGTTCAATGGTCGTTTTGCTATCAGGAAGACTGAAGGCTAAAAACAAAGACATACTCAAGATGAGGTGGAAAGGGATAGTCAACACCAAGTCTTGGAGCAATGGGTTCACCAACATTAACGGAGCCTTGAGATGTTCCCTTGCTAGATGCCTCCCCTGTTAACTGTTCGTTCTCCTTTGGAAGTCCATATTTAGTCAATGGAGGAGCCTGCTGCCCATATTCTGTTTTGTTTGAATCTTTGTTCTGATTTCCACTCAGTGGTTTCGCTCTTTCCACTAACAAAATCTTTCCAAGAAATCTCAACCTGAAAAGAATGTATAAAACTGTCAATAGTAATCAACAAAATCTCAAATATACACAGTTTACTGAGAGAAATTATAAAACCATGCATAGCAATTGAATAAGGGCTAGAAAAACTTCACATGCCACAAAGATTCCATTCTTTGTCCCTTCACTGTTATTCTGTAAGCATCAATATTTTTTTATATTTGGAGTGGGATTTCCACATTAGGAGAAATAAGAAAATCACTCTGGCCTATTAATGAAGGCTGTAAATTTACAGCATACAGGTTACTCCTAATCTGTGCAATCTAGAATAAGCTTGATCCCGTTCTAGGAGGAGCACTGTCTCCTCTATTCTTTTTTTGTCTTTTTCCTTTTTTTTGCAAAAACCAAGTCTTCTATTAAAGAATTACAAAATACATGAACCCAATCTAGAAAATTCTTAAAGGCAGCACAAAAGGGAATGATATACTGTATACATTCACAGTGGTCAAAAAGTTGAGATGATTTAAGGGGAAACCTAACTTAATGATCTAGCCTGGATGGATGAACAAAAACATAGGCCACCTTCCCTGCTCATGAATTTCATACCTGGAGAATAATCTCTAAACATTTTCACAGTTTCTATTATTATAATTGATTTGTGCAGAAATTTGTCAACAAACTTGCATTGCAGATTTTCATCTATCGATTAAAAGCATTATGTGGGCAACATGCATAGTGTTTGAAGAAGCTTAAATTTGTACTTGTAAGCAGCATAAATTTTGGTAAATTTTACCATTAAGACAGAGCGTACTTTAGTAGCTAGAATCTTGCTGTAACAATTGATAGTGAGATTCTTTACCCACAAGTTCATCCAGTTTACTATTGCTCCTTTTCTACTAAGATTCATGTAGCTCTGTCCATTTCGAATTTCATTTATTTACAACTTGCCAAATATCACTTGGTAGCAATATTCATAGAGGGATAAGGACGACAACAAATTTCCCAGGTGAAGGCAATGCCAACATCTTCAGTTAAGAAGGCAACATTTGCTGCCTTACTTCATGCATGTACAATATGATTGTGTGCTGAGTTTCTTTTTGGACAATCTAAAAATGTTATAAGTATTAAGCACTACCTAGCAAGTTAATAGTAGAATGGCCCTCAGCCCCAGAGAATGGCCCTCAGCCACAGGATGAGGTCCCAGTTCCAAACTGGGTTAATTTCCTGGTAACTGACGAGGTGCCTCCATTCTCCCAAAGAATGGCTCTCGATGCTGCTTAGGAAAAATCTACACTCCCTCTCAGCGAGAGGTATTCTCTGTAATGCCAAGCTTGTCACAAAAGTATACAAACTTTGTTGATGTCAGAGGATTGGTCAATATCTCTGCACTTTGTTCATCGATACGGATGTATTGAAGCCTCAGGGTACCTTGCTAAACTAAGTCTCTGATGAAGTGGTACTTCATTTCAATATGTTTTGATCTGTCGTGGAATACAGGGTTCTCTGAAAGATTATTGCAGCTATGATTATCACAGTGAATAATAGTTGACTCAAGCTTTCCACCAAACAGATGAAAGAGAAGTTTCCTAAGACAAACTGCTTCTCTGCAAGCATCACTAGCAGCAATATACTCAACTTCAACTGTGCTCTGAGCTATGGAACCATGTTTCCTGCTGGACCAAGAGATCATTGTTGATCCCATACTGAAGCAGTATCCTGATGTGCTTTTCCGGTCTACTGCACTACCAGCCCAATCGGAGTCAACATATCCAACTAACATTACTCCACTACTGGAGGTATACTTGAGCCCATAAGTAATAGTACCCCGCACATATTTGAGCAAACGTTTAGCAGCTACCCAATGTATGTGCTTTGGATCGGACATAAACTGACTCAAGGCATTCACTGTGTAACATATATCTGGTCTCATATGCACTAGATACATCAAGGATCCAATGAGTTGTTGATACTGAGTAGGATCCACAGCCTTTGAACAACTAGCTAAGTCACGTAACTTCTTTAAGTTTGTTGTAATGGGTATGCTCATGGACTTGCAGTCCTACATTCCAAATCTCTGCAAGGCATCGACTGCATATTTTCCTTGTGTCAGGAAGATCTCATTTGGCTTTTGCCAGACTTCTAAGCCAAGAAAATAGTGCATCAGACCCAAACCCTTCATCTCAAATTCAGAGGTGAGCTCCCTTGTACATTGGACTATCAGTTGTTCCTCTCCAGTAAGGAACAAGTCGTCCACATACAAAACTAGGATCAAGTGATGATTATGAGCAACCTTTAAGTACAGGTTGGAGTCAGTAGTACTTTTGGAGAACCCCAAGCTATGAAGATAGCTATCAATTCTTGCATACCAAACTCTTGGGGCTTGTTTGAGCCCATACAAGGCTTTCTTCAGTTTACACACATGGGACTTCTCCCCATGAGTCACAAAGCCTTCTTGTTGTTCAATGTAGACTTCCTCTTCAATTTTTCCATTAAGGAAGGTTGTCTTTACATCCATTTGGTGGAGTTTCCATCCAAACACAGCACTGAGAGAGATGATTGTTCTGATGGTGATATATCTAGCAACGGGAGCAAAAGTTTCATCATAGTCTATGCCTTCTTTTTTAGAGAAGCCACAACCTACAAATCTAGCTTTATACTTCTCAATGTTGCCATCAACAGCATGCTTAATTTTGTAAATCCATTTAGACGTTACCACAGACCTCCCTGCTGGTCTAAGGACAACTTCCCACACATCATTCTTCATAATTGAATTATATTCTTAGATCATGGCATCATTCCGTACCTGTAGATTTGATGCTTCTTTGTATGTAGAAGGTTTTGCATCAATGAGCTTGCTCATAAGACCTGAGTACTTCTGGGGCTTTATTTCTCTAAAGGTTCTAGGAGGAGCTTTATGCTTCTCAGCTTCTTGTAATGATTCTCGAAACCAAGCAAGTCTTCTTTTGGAGGGAGCAGCCTCAAGTAGTTCTTCAGCTAGTCTTTATGATTCTAAGGGTGCATTCAAAATTTGAGGCTCATCTTCTTCTTCCTCCCTCTGAACTTCTGAATGAGGAGAATCTGGAATTTCGGAAGGAGATTCTTTTGTATCCTTTGGAAACTCTTTTGAGTGGCGGAACACAACTTCCTCATGGAATATCACATCTCTACAATGTACCTTTCTACAGAAACATAGATGCAATAAGCTTTTGAGCTTTCACTGTAACCAACAAATGTGCCTTTCTTCTCGGAGGGTTCTAGCTTAGATTTCTTTTCTTTTGGCACATGAATATATACAGAAGTGCCAAAAATCCTCATGTGTTCAACTGCGGGTTTCTTTCCTATGAATACTTCTTTTGGAGTCTTTTCCCCGAAGATGGCATGAGGGCTTCTGTTTTGAATGTAAACAGCAGTACAAGAAGCCTCAGCCCACAGAGATAAAGGAAGATTGAGGTCACACAGCATAGCTTTGGCAGCTTCACATATTGTTCTATTCTTCCTTTATGCAACCCCATTCTGTTGAGGGTTGTATGGCATTGCTAGCTCCCTCTTGATTCTTGCCTCTTAGCAAAAATCATCATACTCATTAGATTCAAACTCACCTCCATTGTCTGACCTCAAGATACGGATGTGTCTTCCTGTCTGGTTTTCAATTAAAGCCTTGAACTCCTTGAACTTGTCAAAAGTTTCACTTCTAACCATTAGAAAGTAAATCCAGGACTTGTGAGAGTAATCATCTATGAACAATACATAATACAAGAAACCACTCGGGGTGAAGACATAGGCCCACATATGTTAGAATGAATCATGTCGAAGATCCCTTTAGATCTACAATTACTTCTTGAGAAGGATTTCTTAGTATTCTTGCCTAGAGCACAACCTTTGCAAACACCACTATGTTCATGAGAAAACTCAAGCATACCTGTAACCATCTTTTGAAGACCAGGGAAAGTTGTATAAAGAAGGTGTCTAAACCTTCGATGCCACAATTCACATGGGTCGATTGTGTTGTAAACCAATGCCTGAGTGGAGTGTCTGGATGCTTTGTAAAGACCTCCCTCTCGAACTCCAATCAATTCA
>LPNX010199425.1:1131063-1150356 GCA_001517045.1 Pseudotsuga menziesii | reverse complement strand
AAATAAATAGGAATTTGAATAGTTGCATGGGAAGGTGAAAAGGCTGGTTCTCAACCGCCTCATTGTAATGTATAAATTAATGTTTTTGGCCATGAATAGAGTTGAGTCGGGAGTTATTACCAACACAACATAATTAGGAAGTTGACATTAGGGATTTCATCTTTGACCATTGACTTTTAATCTTTTGTGGTTCATTGGTCTTTTAGTCTTTTTCTTTGAGGTACTTGGTCTTTCATTTGATGGTCACTTGGACCAATACAAGTTGTGCTAGGGTTACTTGATCCTTTAAGTGATTTTATAACCACAACAAGCCATCTCAAGAGTTCTACAAGGTCCCCATGGTCCATCCATGCCCACTCAAGGTGCATCTTCATAAATAAGGAAGATTATTTAATGCTTTATCTTGATCTCCTCATTGCCACCAAGATCAAGTGCTAGGTCTCTCAACTAGGGGTAGCTAGTCCCTGGAGAGGTCTCATAGCCCATAGATCAAGGAGAGGAGTGCATCACTTGCCCAAACCCAATCTAGGGCTTATGGTGATAACCCGGTAACTGACCAGGTGCCTCAGCCCCAGGCTGATCAGATGACTCAATGTCGATTACTTGGTAACTGACCAAGCACCTCCATTCTCCCAGAGAATGGCCCTCAACCCCAGGATGAGGCCCCAGTCCCAGACTAAGTTAATTTCTTGGTAACTGACCAGGTGCCTCCATTCTCCCAGAGAATGGCCCTCAGCCTCAGGCTGAGGTCCCCAGTGCTAGACTGGGTTGATTTCTTGGTAACTGACCAGGTGCCTCCATTCTCCCAGAGAATGGCCCTCAGCCCCAAGCTGAGGTCCCAGTCCCAGACTGGGTTAATTTCCTGGTAACTGACCAGGTGCCTCCATTCTCCTAGAGAATGGCTCTCGATGCTGCTTAGGAATAATCAACAATCAACGCATCATATTTATAAAGATAGTGATTCATGTCGAATCGCCACTGATGTTTGACTCTGAACCTAGGAGAATTGATTTTCCAAAGTCTTAGTGATTCCTGTTGGATTGCCATCGATGTGTTGGGCACCATTTTTTACCTATTTTGCCATCTAAATACCTTCCAGTTTTCTCCATAAACCTTCATACTTAATCCATAAAACCTTAATTTCATCCACAAAACTTTGGTCAAAGGTATAAATAATGTTGCTTCTTAATAAATTGAATTATGGGATTTTTAAGGCATTTAAATTAAAGTTTTATTCTAAATTACAGAATGTGCTAACTTCTCGTAATTTCTCCTAGGTTGGATACTTGCAGGCCAGCTAGGCACAAACTGAGAGATGGGAGGAAGATCCTCGATGTCCAAGGATGGTTATATTTCTAACGAACATATGATATGGCTTTCACAGGTGTCGAGTCAATGCCAGTCAAAGACAACCACCTATGCTACCACTTAGCATGAAAACAGCACAGTTTCGATTTTGCCTATTTTTTATGGATCTGATGGAGGATCTCGAAGATCGAGGAAAATATTAGGAGCATATCATTATGAGTCTCCTAGATTTATAGCATTTCAATTTTTTAAAAAGAATTGTATAAGTATTTGATTTTACAGAGGAAAAAAGCTCCTAGGATAATAGACGTATGATTTTGAAATAAAGACCGAGGATTTGATAAATTACTGTGTATGTTCATTTCTATATGGTGAATCCGATTGAGTTTTAGAGCTCTGTGATTTTCTTTGCGTGTGTAAGCAAAGCATTGGAGGGCCCTCTTTGCCAAGTTTGCACACGTATTTCTGCATCATTGCGTGTGGTATGTTTTAGTTGAATCCTGTAGAAGTCGATTTTCTTTATTTCATTACTCATACATTGCAGAACGAGTTAGATTATATGAATAGGGTTATGAGCTCTTTTATTTAAATGGTTAAACGCTGTAGGAGTGATTTCAATTGCATTGCTTATTCGATATCAAACTGCTGAAGATAGTTACACATTGTGAATTGTCTTCTTGTAAAGGAAATGTAATGTTCTCAAAAGTGACATGCATGCAAACCCTAAAAGTGAGATGCATGCGAACCCTAAAAATGACATGCATGCCATCCCAGCATTATTTTAATGATGCATGCACTATTTAAGTATCCCTCTGCATGCATGCAAGTCAACGACAAATTAGAAGATAAAGTGACCTAATTAGGTCAAAGATTAGGGTTTTGTGCATGCAAGTCAACAGCAAATTAGAAGATAAAGTGACCTAATTAGGTCAAAGATTAGGGTTTTGTGCAGTTGAACTTTATAAATAGAGGAGAAAGCAAGAGGAGACTTCACTTTTGATTATTATTATTTTGGGAGCTCTTGGATAGCAGCATAGCAGTTGGGGTTGGAGACGGAGTCTTCAGCTAACAGGATTTCGGCAATGAAACATCTGTCCTAGTCTTATTCCGAGTAAGCCATACAGGTTCACCACTTGTTCTTCATTCATTCATCAGTTATCTAGTACATGGTATAGATCGTTGCAGGGACACGTGTGCAGCCGTAAGAGGGGTTTTCAGCCAAAAAGCCCTAATTAGTTGTTGGGCCTTCAGATCTCAGTTTCCTTCCAAAACTCAAGCATCATTCTCACCATCAGTTTCATACTCCGGTACGCAGTGATTATCAGATCCATCAATGCTCAGCCGAAGCAGTTATTAGCAGTTTCGGGGTTCCAGGGGGTGAGTAGATGCCTCTCTGAAGCAATTCGCTACCCTGCCTAGAAGTCTCAGAACCTCCACATGCACCAAGCAATCTCTCTAGCACTGAACAGCTATCAGCCCTGCAAATTCTCGGTCTCATCGGACACCTCCTTCCTTGAGGGCGTCACCCTTTCCTGATTGGGCGTCTTGCTGCTGGGGGTCCACCTGAAGCAGAGGAGATTAGCTCATCTCCGATCCAGTTCTCAGCGCGGGCAGACTTTCTCCGGAGCATTTTCAGCCGGCTTATCAAGGGTAAGTGTTCATTCTATCTCGCAAACCCTAACCCTAATTTTTCCTATAAAATAGGGATTTTTGCATGGCAGTTTGCATGCCCAGTTGTATCAGCATATTTGTTTAGAAATAGAAAATATCAGGATTTGGGATATTACAGTGGTATCAGAGCATGATTCTTGCCAGCTGTGGGCACGTAGCAATTGAGTAAAAGTGCATGTTGATGCATGCGTGTACATGCAAATGCATGTCAGTGATGTTGGTGAAGTACATGTCAGAACAAAGGTTTTTCTTTGCCAGCTTGTGAGAACATGAAGACAATGAGAAGGGTCTTGACTGGAAATTGGCAGAGGTTAGCAGTACTTCAACACTTGCCTCGATATTAGGAGTATCTAGCCTTGGGTGATGATGTATGTGCAGCATTGTCCTTTCAAGATTATTACACCATCAAGTTCGGGATCCAGCCCAAGGATTTGGATGAGGATCTCCTTAAAGACATAGTTGGGGGAGGGAAGAAAGATGAGCATGAAGTTACAAATATCGGCGCAGCGCGGAAATCGGCAGGGTCCAGGAAACATCGTCTCGGGATATCTCGGCAGAACATCAACAAAAATCGACAAAAATCGGCAAACTTAAAAAACACAAAAATATTCATTTTTTTTCAATTTTTTAAACATCTAAAGCAACAATAACATCAAATAAACACATTGCCACATAAATATGGAAAGAAAACTGATATATAAGATATATAAGATGTCTAGAGATACATCACACATCAAAATGGATCATGTCCTAGTCCTACTCCTGAATAGTGAATACTGAATGTCTGAATCATCAAAAATATAAGTTATAACTTATAACAAATGTATCTCATGATCATCATCATGACTCATGACTCATCTACAGTGAAATAAAGTAAATAAACTATGGATTCCCTCTACCCCTTTTACGGGAAAAGGTAATCGCTGTGGAAACAGCCCTTGCCCTTCCTCTAGGACTAAGTGCCCTCAGGGCTTGTCGGCCTCGTACTGGTATTTGACGTCCTCTAGAAGAACTAGAAGACCCTGCAAAAGGATCATGATGTCCTCTAGAACCTGAAGGTGGCTGAAACTGGTGTCCTGAAGAAGAAGAAGGAGCTCGAGGAGGTAGTCCTACAGCTACTCCACTACTAGTAGCAGTGCTACTATCGGGTCTATCTCCCTCTAACCCTGCCTGTGGCTCTGGATCTAACTGTGGCACACTCCCAGACTCAGTGTGAAACTCCTCTGGAACTGGATCACCCTCATATGGAGCCTCTGTATCATCATCATCATCATGATCATCCGCTAGCCAATCAGGGGCTACCTCCATAGCAGGCTCCTCACACTCCGACCTCCAATCTGCAATGGTGTCGATCTGATCTAATGAAATGGCCTTTGCATCAACTTTTCTTTGATATTGCTTCACCCACAACCTGAGATTGTAGTGGACGTAGACCAAATCATTAAGGCGCGGAGTATCCAACCTACACGAGGATCATAGAATTAGATATTAAATTATAAAGTTAATAATTTCAATTTGTAATGCATAAATTAGAAGGCAAAGGGGCATAATAATAAATGATAAAATTATAAACTAGAATTCAATAATTTATATTTTCTAATGAATTTGAAAATTCTCTAACCTGTTGCGCTTTTTGGAGTGTACTTTTTCAAATACACTCCAGTTGCGCTCGCAACCGGAAGAGCTACATGTCTGGCTGAGCACTCGAATGGCAAGCTTCTATAGAATAGGTATGCAACCACCATAGTTTTCCCACCAGGTATCTACAACGAATTAAAGAAACATAAGAAAAAACAATTTAATTTAAAAAAAGAATTAGAAAAAGAAAACGAAAATTTGAAACTAGGTGAAGCTTACTTGGCATCAGGTTGGTCCTGTCATGTATTGTCAAATGAAACCCAAGTAATCCTGTGGCTCTCGTATACACTTCCAACTCTTGGGAAAGCTCTGCACGATAATCTGCAGATGGCACCATCCTATGGACACACTCGTAGAATCCAGCCATAACCTCTCCATCAAATCTGAAGCCACAGGAGTAACTAAACGCAGGGTTGAGGTATAATCCTGCAGCATGAATGGGGCGATGGAGTGTGTTATTCCATCGCGCATCAATCATCCCCCATATAATCTGTTGTCTCTCCTGCCCTCGATCTCCCTTGTCCTCGTAATAGGCACGAATGGACTCTTTGGCCCTATACATGGCCTCATACAGGTAGCCCATTGCAGGCTTATCTCCATCAACCAAGCGGAGAACCTTTACCAAAGGTTCAGTGACGGCACAAACCTCCCTCACGTCATCCCAAAAGGTCTGATGGAAATTCACTAGCCTGCATATGGCTTGCCCCTCTGGTCTAGTGCTAAATGATAAAGCACGCCACTCAGGTGAAAGGAACATCTGTTGCAAGTTCCACATAGAATCCAAGAGGGACTAGAGAGAAATAAAGCTAGTGGCAAAGCGTGTGATGGCAGGACGCACCAACTCTCTGTCACCTGTGAAAGTTCTCATCAAGCTAAGCACCGCTGCATGATTGTATATGAATTTTGTGATGCCCCGTGCTGAATCAATGGTATCCTTGATCCAATCAATCTTGGCTAAATCCTCTAACATCAAATCAAGGCAATGGGCCGCACGAGGAGTCCAGAATAGTGAAGGATACATGTCCAGAAGCATCCTACCAGCAGACACAAAGTTCGCAGCGTTGTCCGTTATGACTTGGACAACATGCTGCGGGCCAACCCTTGGATGAAGTCATCCAACAAGCGACATAGTAAACCCGCATCTTTGACATGTGCAAATGCATCCACGGATTTCAAAAACATAGTGCCCCTTGGACAGTGAACCAAAAAGTTGAGAAGGGTCCTACCCTTCATATCAGTCCAACCGTCTGACATCATTGTGCATCCTGTTAACTCCCATGATTTTCGAAAATCCTCCAACCTGTGAGAGCATTCGGCCTTTTCATTCTGGAGGATGGGCCCTCTCAACTCCTCATAAGTGGGGGGCTTATACCCGGGCCCAACAACAGCAGCTGCCTCAAACATGGACATATAAAATGGGTTATTGGCAAAGTTAAATGGAATATCACTCCATAGCGAGCATCGACCCACAAGTGTATCTGCATCTTTTTTCTCCTTTACTTTCAGCGTGGACTTTACAGAAGGTTGTCCACCAGCTGAGCATCTCGACACATAGGGACCCATTGGTGATGTAGTCGAAGGTGAAGGCATTGTGGACTGTTGCATGGAGAAGGTTTCTGGACTCGTCCCACTAGCCCCCGCTCCACATCCGGACCCGGATCTTGAGGCAATTTGATGTCTCACGGCCTCCTTGAATTGTTTCTTTTGCTTAGTTTCCTCAATTGCTTTTTTGGCCTTGTCAATGTGATCCTCGTTTGCTGCGGTACAAGGAATCACATCATGCCCCGATATTTGTGCAATGTGATATTTCAGCCTGCTTATCCCTCCCGCCATTCTTTTCCCACATAAATTGCAAGTGAGAGTTTGTCGATTTTCTGGATCAATGGCTGTGCCAAATTCCCAAAATGCATCCAATTTCGACATCTTGTATATGGAAGAAATGAAGTTTCAACTTCAAGTAAACCTAGGGCAACAAAAAAAAAATTAGCATGCTGCAAAATTGCAAATAACAAATAAGTTAAATAACAAAACAGTAAAAAAATAACATGCTGCAAAATTGCAAAAGAAATATAATTTTAAAAATAAAAAACAGGAAAATTACAATATGTTTTTAAATTTTTAATAATTTAAAGAAAGTTTAAAAACTGCCTTTTCAGGCCCACAATGAGAGACATATACTCCATATCAGACTTCTCTCGGAGCTCAAAGAACACATTCATATAATTTAAGACTGTATATTTATTTTTAATATAAATTAGGCATATTATAGGCATATTTTTATTTTTTAAACCTACACTAAAACTGTGTGGAAGCCGCAGACTGTGGATTCGTGGAAGCCGGGAGTGTGGAATGTGCACCGTGCAGGGGTTTGTGAGTGTGGAAGCCACGGACTCGCGGAGAGACGCTGTGGAGTGGGTTGGGCGAGGAATGTGGAAGCTGGGCGAGGAGAGAAGCACACGGTGGAGGCATTCAAAATTTTAAATGAAAAAAAAATGTAACATTTACACATTTCTTACCTTCAACTGCACCCTAATCGCCGGCTCTCCTCTCAACCTCTGTAGCGACCAAATGAGCAAATGAGCCCTAACCGCGGGCATAAAATGTCAAAAAATGAACCTTTTTTTCACCCTGTCAAGAAATCGCGAGTCGACGACAATTTTTCCCGATTTTTTACTGAAAAATCGGCGATATTTCGGACAGAAATCGGCCCGATATTGGTGCCCGATTTTCTCTTAAAAAATCACCGCTGCAAAAAAATCGCGATTTTTTGGCAACTCGCGATTTATCGGGCGATATTTGTAACATTGAAAAATAGTCTTAGTGGGGATTTGGGCATTATAGGGTCACAAGAAAAGCCATCTTCTCCATTGTGCAAGAAATGCAACGAAGGGGATTCAAACAAAAGAGAGAATGCAGCAGTGGAGAGTGCAGTTGAAATTGTACATTTCAACAAGCAATTTGATAGAAATGGTAATACAGCAGTGGAGACAGCAGCTGGAAATACACATTTGGACAAGCAAATTCATACCATTGATAAGGAATCAAATTACGCATGTCCAACTGGGGATGCTGTCTTTATTCAATCAAGTGTTACGTGCTCGCCATACTGGCTTAGTCTAGCAGGAGATAGAGTTAAGGATATTATAAGCGTTGATGCATCTCAGTTATCTGATTCTTTGGAATGGCAGAGTCAAATTCAAGCTGCAATCTCTTGTAAAACAGAATCAGAAAACTCACATGATACTGCAGTAACCAGAATTCTTTCCATTGAATCCCAAAGGCCATTCAATAGCCACTGGTTTGGAGGTTGGACAGGATTGGAGAAGGAAACACAGATAAACAAAACGTTTGAAGCCAATATGTGCGTGCAAAAACCTTTTGTAGAAGAGACAAGCTACCTTACTGAATCTTTGGATATGGATTTTGAGCATCCCAAATCAGTGCAATATGATTCCAGTGAGGCTTTGAAGAAACCATTAAATACTGATTATGACGTCTTAGACATGGACATACAAGACCTAAGTAGCAGCAACAAGGTAGTACGTGACACTTTGTCCCAAACTTCTGTATGGGGCTCAAATTCGCTTTTCTATGATCCTCTATGTTCTTTTGTGCCTTGTAGCCTGGATCAGGAAGATGGCATGCCTAGTAAAAATACAAATCTAGTAGATGGCGAAGGAATTGACCCAATTCTTTCTTCTAAAGTTCATACGGATACCTCGCTGCAACTTCATGAAAGATTGAAACCATTGCAGAGGGAAAGTACAACACAACTGATATCTGATTGTTTTTTGTCTCCGTCATTGAGCTTGGACAAACCATCTCAACAATGGCATAATAAGGAAACAGAACTCACAAGGACAAAATCAGTAGCTGTCCAAAAACCTCGCAACTTGGATATAGATGATAGAAGGATAAACAATGAGTTTGGGACATTGGCTTCTCTTGAAAATCAGGATCATGGACTTGCAAGTGAAAACAATAACAGTAAAGTTTTAGGGATCGCAGGCCAAACTGAAGAAATAGCATCACTTGTTGGAGATCAATATGGGGAAGTTCCTGTTCTTTGTAATTCATCAGACAAAAAGATAATTGGTAAGCGGATGAAATTACATGACAAAGCCAGACTTGTCAACCAAAAATTGGGTCATCCTGAAATGCAAATTTACGACAGCGATGCATATGAATTCTAATAGCCTGTTCATTGCAAGTATCGAAGGTGCTGAAGCTCATCTCCCCGGTGTTAAATTAGGTAAGAGAGAGATTAAGAGTTGGTGTCCTATTGAGTGGGCAATTCTTGGGAAGACATTCCTAGCCAAGAGTATAATTCCACAAGAGCCTTCAGATATTTGGGAAGACATATGCACAAGTTTGCATTGGGATCCAGGTGGAAGACCTTATGAGGGATGGATACAGTGTTTACTGATGGCGTTACTTGAGAGTCTACATGATGCTCCTTGTGTCGATACTACGCAGGGTAGCGGTGGATGCATTTTGACCTCTGCAATTCTCAGATTGATTTGGGACCTTGGGATTACAGTGACTGACCGTTTAGTGATTGCTAGAGGGTGCTTTCAGGAGGTCTCTGGTGATTGTACCGTACAGTGCAGTGTTTTGCGTAGAGGGTGCTGCAGATCTCCTAGGATAATTTGGGACCCTGGGATCATCCCTGGATTCAGTTGGTTCAGTTGATTGAGTGTGGATTTGCGTTGGCATTGCTTGAGGACAAGCAATCTTTGGCAAGGGAGGACTGTAATGTTCCCAAAAGTGACATGCATGCAAACCCTAAAAGTGAGATGCATGCGAACCCTAAAAATGACATGCATGCCATCCCAGCATTATTTTAATGATGCATGCACTATTTAAGTATCCCTCCGCATGCATGCAAGTCAACGACAAATTAGAAGATAAAGTGACATGCATGCAAGTCAACGGCAAATTAGAAGATAAAGTGACCTAATTAGGTCAAAGATTAGGTTTTGCGCAGTTGAACTTTATAAATAGAGGATAAAGTGAAAGGAGGCTTCACTTTGGATTATTATTATTTTGGGAGCTCTTGGATAGCAGCACAGCAGTTGAGGTTGGAGACGGAGTCTTCAGCTAACAGGATTTCGGCAGTGAAACGTCTGTCCTAGTCTTATTCCGGGTAAGCCATACAGGTTCACCACTTGTTCTTCATTCATTCATCAGTTATCCAGTACATGGTATAGATCGTTGCAGGGACACGTGTGCAGCCGTAAGAGGGGGTTTTCAGCCAGAAAGCCCTAATCAGTTGTTGGGCCTTCAGATCTCAGTTTCCTTCCGAAACTCAGGCATCATTCTCACCATCAGCTTCATACTCCGGTACCCAGTGATTATCAGATCCATCAGTGCTCAGCCGAAGCAATTATTAGCAGTTTCGGGGTTCCAGGGGGTGAGTAGATGCCTCTCTGAAGTAATTCGCTACCCTGCCTAGAGGTCTCAGAACCTCCGCATGCACCAGGCAATCTCTCCGGCACTGAACAGCTATCAGCCCTGCAAATTCTCGGTCTCATCGGACACCTCCTTCCTTGAGGGCGTCACCCTTTCCTAATTGGGCGTCTTGCTGCTGGGGGTCCACCTGAAGCAGAGGAGATCAGCTCATCTCCGATCCAGTTCTCAGCGCGGGCAGAATTTCTCCGAAGCATTTTCAGCCGGCTTATCAGGGGTAAGTATTCATTCTATCTCGCAAACCCTAACCCTAATTTTTCCTATAAAATAAGGATTTTTGCATGGCAGTTTGCATGCCCAGTTGTATCAGCATATTTGTTTAGAAATAGAAAATATCGGGATTTGGGATATTACAGGAAATCAATGATTGTCTGCTTTCAACAGTGAGATATTAGGCATTGTATTGTGATCTATTTTTAAGATTTAGGTTCAGTATTTTTTATCTCATAATATTTCATGTATGAATTGCTGGTTAAACTAAGAAATCGAATGAAGTTGCTTCTGTAAGGGAGGTTTTGCATTTCAAAGTTACAGCATTCTAACATTCAATAGATTTGTTTCATAAGTAAACTGAATTTCCAGTTAGGTCTAGCTCTGAGTCTCTATATTTGGGATATGCCTCTAAGTCTTACAAACTTTGGATTGACATAAACTTAAGGTCTAATTTACACTAGTGGATTGGAGCCCAACACAATGTTTGACTCTATGGCTCGAATTACCCCCTTCTGACCCCATGTGCCTTTCCTATCAAATTACCACTGATGTTGGGCAATGAGCTAAGGTTGGCATAGTTGCCATAAGTGTACTCTCGAGATTCAAAACAAGTCCCCCATCCTTGAAATTGGTTGATGGTTGAAAAAGTAGGTACACCTTAAATTAAGAGGTTAAACCTATTTGCTCTAAACAAACATTATTGTGGTAACTTCGTCACACCTACGAACAATGGCTAGCATTGAAGCTAAGGCCATGTCATCACTGGTGCCTAAAAGGAATCCAGGACCAAAACCTTTTAGTCATTAACCAACTAAAGGATAGAAAAGAAAGAAAGTGTTCCAAAAGAGAGATATCAAAAAGAAAGAAAAAGAGCTTCTAAGAAAAATATCTAAAAGCAACAAAGTTAAAATGAAAGAAATATCTATGCAAATGAGAAATGAAAGGGGGCTTGCTAAAGTAAAAGTTGTATCATTTTCTAGCACATCATCCATTTGTGAAACACCCTACTCCCTAGTGTTTGATTTACTAATGAATGTCACAGAGGCCTCTAATCTTCCCTTTTCTACAAGAGTAACTCAAGTCATCAATGACCAATATCTCATTTGACTAGCTTTTGAATTTTTTACTATCGACTCCACCCAAGAGAAGGTTGATCTATGCAATGCTTTATGACAGTTAACTAGATATTCATATGTGTTGCTTTTATCCTATGAGGAGACTATGCAAGGATTCAGTAGTGATTACTTGTGTAAAGTATAATTTGTAACTTAGTTACATTTCAATACTTATCATTGCAAGTGGTTTTTCACCCTCATTTAGGCTTTCGATGAGTCCTTGAACCATCAGACTTCATTGCAGAGCTTTGACCAAGAGTTGACTTTTTGACTTGGTCAAACCTAACTTTGTCTTAGTCAATAGAAGCAACCAGCAGCTATGTCACAGGGTTCGACGAATTTTATGCTTGAAGTTCGAAATTCGCCGAACTCCAAAAAAAATTTGCAATTCGTTAGGTTCGGCGAATTTCAACGTTGAACCTCAAGGCGAATCGAATCGAACCATATCGAACTTTAACAAACTCGAACTTTATCGAATTTCAGGCGAATCTCAAACGAATTTCAAATCGAATTTCAATTTTTGTCCTTTCGCCGGTTCGCGCGTTCCACTGTCCTATCGCCGGTTCCCACTTTCCAAGGTTTTCTCCCGACTCCCGAGTCCACTGCTCTCATATCCCGAGTCCCGACTCCATTTTTGCTCACCTACCAGGCTACCGCAACGCCCTCTGCAACTCGACAGTCCACTCTGTGTTCAAACTTCAGCTCACAGGCTACAAGACTGAGAGTATGATCTTGTTTCTTTTAAATGAAGAAATAATTTGAACCTGAAAGCATCTTTATGCTAGAGGAATAGGGATTTATTTAGCGTCTTTTTTGTTTGCAGTTCATGCAGAGGTGGTCCTAAAAGGAACAAATGTAGATGGAGTCTAGGATTGTGATCCCAGAAAGAATGATGTTATCCTTAATCACATAGCATATAGGGATTTTGTTACCAAAGGTCTTTCAGCAATTGCTATGGACACGACAGCTATAACCTTATGTGAAGAAAATGGCATTCCAAGTGAGTTACGGTGTATATTTTTTTCTTTTTGCATTGTTATCACACATTGTATGTAATCTGTGAATGGAGCCTACAACAACGGTGCAACCGACGCTCCGTTTCAACAGCTGCTGCCCACAAGCCATATCCACGGGCCACATCCCTCGACGTCCACGATTCCATCTCGGTGCCCTCCTGCACAGTGCAAACTCTCACTGCACACCATATCTCACCCGACCACGCGATTCGGTGCCGATTCTACTGAAAGCCTAAACCCTGCGTGGAGTCTGGACTCGTGGCTAAGTATTCGTGGATTTTGTTGAACCCTGCGTGGAATCTGGGCCGATTTTGCTGAACGGTGAACCCTGCGTGGAATCTGGACTCTAGACCGGTCACAAGTCATGGTTTCCCATAGCGAATGAGCCAATCTGAAGACTGAGAACAGAACATTTTCTCAGAACCGCATCGAGAACAAAGGCCTTGTAACTTGTAAGTTGCAGCCATCCTGAAGACATAGATCTCTGTAAGACACTCAAAATAGAGACCAAAACCTAATTCTGCTAAGTATCCGTGTTGGTGAAGTGAGGGACTCAGAAGAAAAGTTCACAAATGTTTTGGGGTCAAAAATAGTCAGTTAAGCGTAGAAGCGAGTAGTTTCCTTGTCCTTTAGATTTGCATATTTCTTTACTTTTCAACCTGTGCAGCGTGCTAGCTTAGAGCTATTGTACTCTGTATGTCATTATACAAGCCCTTAAGACTTGGCAAGTACGACACGACTGACAGAATTTACCAGTGGGCGGTGGCATTTACAAACTAGATTCATACTGTTCAGTAGGTAAATCGTAAACCTTATTTAATTTTAATTTTTAAACTTGAATTAAACTGTATTTTTTATGTAATGCTTTGATGTGGAAGAACCACAAAACTGTTTCCAATTTTTATTGGATATGCCAATTTCCAAAAGAGTGATTTCATAACAGTTGTCAGTATGATACAAATTCTAGAATATGGTTTAACTTTACAAAACAAAAATTGCAGAAACATCATACATGGCACCTCAAAAATCAATAGCAGAAGGTTGGAAGTATATGGAGAAATTGGATGGGTCTGGGAAGCATTTGAAATGCAAACCATGTGGTCATCAGTTTTGTGGGTCCTTAACAAGAGTGATGAATACGATTCCATCTCGGTGTCCTCCTGCACAGTGCAAACTTTCACTGCACACCATATCTCGCCCGACCACGCGATTCGGTGCCGATTCTACTGAAAGCCTGAACCCTGCGTGGAGTCTGGACTCGTGGTTGAGTATTCGTGGATTTTGCTGAACCCTGCGTGGAATCTGGGCCGATTTTACTGAACGGTGAACCCTACGTGGAATCTGGACTCTAGATTGATCACGAGTCATGGTTTCCCATAGCGAATGAGCCAATATGAAGACTGAGAACAGAACATTTTCTCAGAACAGCATCGAGAACAGAGGCCTTGTAACTTGTAAGTTGCAGCCATCCTGAAGACATAGATCTCTGTAAGACACTCAAAATAGAGACCAGAACCTAATTCTGCTAAGTATCCGTGTTGGTGAAGTGAGGGACTCAGAAGAAAAGTTTACAAATGTTTTGGGGTCAAAAATAGTCAGTTAAACGTAGAAGGGAGTAGTTTCCCTGTCCTTTAGATTTGCATATTTCTTTACTTTTCAACCTGTGCAGCGTGCTAGCTTAAAGCTATTGTACTCTGTATGTCATTATACAGGCCCTTAAGACTTGGCAAGTACGACACGACTGACAGAATTTACCAGTGGGCAGTGGCATTTACAAACTAGATTCATCCTGTTCAGTAGGTAAATCGTAAACCTTATTTAATTTTAATTTTTAAACTTGAATTAAACTGTATTTTTTATGTAATGCTTTGATGTGGAAGAACCACAAAACTGTTTCCATTTTTTATTGGATATGCCAATTTCCAAAAGAGTGATTTCATAACAGTTGTCAGTATGATACGAATTCTAGAATATGGTTTAACTTTACAAAACAAAAATTGCAGAAACATCATACATGGCACCTCAAAAATCAATAGCAGAAGGTTGGAAGTATATGGAGAAATTGGATGGGTCTGGGAAGCATTTGAAATGCAAACTATGTGGTCATCAGTTTTGTGGGTCCTTAACAAGAGTGATGACCACGATTCCATCTCGATGTCCTCCTGCACAGTGCAAACTTTCACTGCACACCATATCTCGCCCGACCACGCGATTCAGTGCCGATTCTACTGAAAGCCTAAACCCTGCGTGGAGGCTGGACTCGTGGCTGAGTATTTGTGGATTTTGCTGAACCCTGCGTGGAATCTGGGTCGATTTTGCTGAACGGTGAACCCTGCGTGGAATTTGGACTCTA
The DNA here is from genome assembly GCA_001517045.1 of Pseudotsuga menziesii. Taxonomy (NCBI): domain Eukaryota; kingdom Viridiplantae; phylum Streptophyta; class Pinopsida; order Pinales; family Pinaceae; genus Pseudotsuga; species Pseudotsuga menziesii. The sequence continues at coordinate 1,135,573 of LPNX010199425.1, read as the reverse complement.
GACCGGTCACGAGTCATGGTTTCCCATAGCGAATGAGCCAATCTGAAGACTGAGAACAGAACATTTTCTCAGAACCGCATCGAGAACAGAGGCCTTGTAACTTGTAAGTTGTAGCCATCCTGAAGACAGATCTCTGAAAGACACTCAAAATAGAGACCAGAACCTAATTCTACTAAGTATCCGTGTTGGTGAAGTGAGGGACTCAGAAGAAAAGTTTACAAATGTTTTGGAGTCGAAAATAGTCAGTTAAGCGTAGAAGGGAGTAGTTTCCCTGTCCTTTAGATTTGCATATTTCTTTACTTTTCAACCTGTGCAGCGTGCTAGCTTAGAGCTATTGTACTCTGTATGTCATTATACAGGCCCTTAGGACTTGGCAAGTACGACACAACTGACAGAATTTACCAGTGGGCAGTGGCATTTACAAACTAGATTCATCCTGTTCAATAGGTAAATCGTAAACCTTATTTAATTTTAATTTTTAAACTTGAATTAAACTGTATTTTTTATGTAATGCTTTGATGTGGAAGAACCACAAAACTGTTTCCATTTTTTATTGGATATGCCAATTTCCAAAAGAGTGATTTCATAACCGTTGTCAGTATGATACAAATTCTAGAATATGGTTTAACGTTACAAAACAAAAATTGCAGAAACATCATAAATGGCACCTCAAAAATCAATAGCAAAAGGTTGGAAGTATATGGAGAAATTGGATGGGTCTGGAAAGCATTTGAAATGCAAACTATGTGGTCATCAGTTTTGTGGGTCCTTAACAAGAGTGATGGACCACCTGCTCTCTTCTAGTAATGGTAAAGGAGGTGGTGTTGAAGGCTGCAAAAAGGTGTCTACAGAATTGAGGCAAACACTTGAAAATGATTATGAAAAAATTAAAAGAACCAAGGAGATGAATGAAAAAAAAAAGACGGATTCAATTAGAGATTGAAATCTCTTACAACCCCATTTCCTCACTTACTCCAAGCAGAGATACAGCTGCAAGTTCATCTCAGGTTCAACACACAAGATCAAGTGGGACAGCCACATTAAATTCTTTTTGGAAGCCTGTACAGAAGCAGGAGGTCGATGATGCTACGGCTGACATGTTCTTTGCAACTGCTATTCCATTTAATGTGGCCAGAAACCCTTACTTCATCAATGCATGCAAGAAAATTTCAGATTTGGAAAAGGATACATGCCTCCTAGTTCCGAGACGATAAGGACCACTCTTTTGAAGAGGTCAAAAGAAAGGGTGACAAGCAAGTTGACCAAGATCAAAGAATCTTGGAAAAAAACAGGTTGCACAATTTTATCTGATGGTTGGTCTGATATGTGTCACAGACCTCTAATCAATGTGTTGGTTTCATGCCCCAAAGGGATATTATTTCTGAAGGTAGTTGATGCATCAGGACACAAGAAAACTGCTAAATACGTTTTCAAGATCTTAGAAGAAGCGATTCTTGAAGTTGGTGAAGACAATGTGGTCCAAGTTGTAACTGATAATGCTTCAAATTGTGTGGGAGCTGGAAAGCTAATAATGGATAAGTACAAAACAATTTATTGGACCCCCTGTGCTGCTCGTTGCCTTAACTTGTTGCTACATGATTTAGCAAAGTTTCCATGGATTAATGAGGCAATTCGGAAGGGGAAACAAATGTCCCACTTCATATTTAACCATCACCTCACCCTGAGCTTGTATAGGAAGCAAGCATCTAGAGAGCTACTGAGGCCCTCTGATACAAGGTTTGCCACATATTACATTTCCCTCAAAAGAGTGGTTGAGGAAAAGACAAGTATTAGAGGTGTTGTTTGCAACAATGAGTGGGAAAACTCTCGGCTTTCAAAAGAATCTAAAGGGAAAGAATTGGAAAAAATCATTTTGGGCAATGATTTTTGGCAAAGTGCCATAAAGGTTTTGAAAATATGTGAACCTATTGTTGACATGCTTCGCATGGTCGATAGTGACACCCCTTCCATGGGATTTGTTTATGAGGGCATGGATCGTTGCAAGGAATCCATAGCAAAATCCTTTAACAATGTGGAAAGTGAGTACATGGACATATGGCAGATAATAGATGAGAGATGGAAGATGTTGCATAGCCCTTTGCATGCAGCAGCTTGTTATTTGGATCCTAGATTGTTTGGGATAGAAAGAAATGATGATGTAGAAGTCATGAGTGGCTTATATGCAGCTATTGAGCGGTTGACTCCAAATCCAGAAGAATCTAGGAGGCTTAGAGAGCAACTTCGGGCATACAAGTCAGAAGAGGGGTTGTTTGGAAGTGCTTGTGCCATAGAGGATAGGAATAACCAGTGTTGCAAACATCGGCACGGCGAAAAAATCAGCAAGGTCCAGGAAACATCGTTTCGGGATATCTCGGCAAAACATCGGCAAACATCAGGAAAAATCGGCAAACTTAAAAAATAGAAAAATATTCATTTTTTTTCAATTTTTTAAACATCTAAAGCAACAATAACATCAAATAAACAAGTTGCTACATGAATATGGAAAGAAAACCGATATATAAGATATATAAGATGTCTAGAGAATCGAGATACATCACACATACAAAATGGATCATGTCCTTGCATCTTAAGTCATCAAAAATATAACAAATGTATCTCATGATCATCACCATGACTCACGAGTCATCTACAATGAAGTAAAGTAAATAAACTATTGATTCCCTCTACCCCTTTTACGGGAAAAGGTAATCGCTATGCAAATGGCCTTTCCTCTAGAACTAGAAGTAGGTTCCCTTGAGGCTTGTGGGCCTCATACTGGACTCTGACGTCCTCTAAAAGAAGACCCTGCAAAATGACGTCCTCTAGAAATTGGAGAAGGTGGCCGAAACTGATGTCCTGAAGAATGAGAAGGTCGAGGAGGTAGTCCTGCAGCTCCTGCTCCTCTACCAGTACTAGTGCCTATGCTACCACCAGGTCTATCTCCCTCTAGCTCTGACTGTGGCACACTCCCAAAATCGGTGTAAGTCTCCTCTGGAACTGGAACATGCTCATCCAAATCCTCTAAGACTGTATGAGTCTCACCATGATCACTATCAGTAGCATGATCGTCCTCTAGCCAATCAGGGGCTACCTCCATAACAGGCTCCTCACACTCTGCCCTCCATGTAGCGGTGGTGTCAATCTCATCCAATGAAATGGCCTTCGCATCAACTTTTCTCTGATACTACTTCACCCACAACCTGAGATTGTAGTGGACGTAGACCAAATCATTAAGACGTTGAGTATCCAACCTGGAGGAGGATCATAAATATTAAATATTAAAGTGGCATAAATCTATAAATTAGAATTTAATAATTTAAATTTTATATTATATAATGAATTTGAAAATTTGAAATTCTCTAACATGTTGCGCTTTTTGGAGTGTACTTTTTCAAATACACTCCAGTTGCGCTCGCAACCAAAAGAACTACATGTCTGGCTGAGCACTCGAATGGCAAGCTTCTGTAGAATAGGTACACAACCACCATAGTTCGCCCACCAAGTATCTACAATGAAATTATGAATAAAATAAACATGAGAAACGAAAAACAAAATTTAAAACAAAGAATTAGAAAGAGAAAATGAAATTTTAAATTTAAACTTTAAAGTTGAAAGTTTGAAACTAGGTGAAGCTTACTTGGCATCAGGTTGGTCCTATCATTTATTGCTATATCAAACCCAAATAATCTTGTAGCTCTCTTATACATTTCCAACTCTTGGGAAAGCTGTGTACGCTCAGCTGCATCAGGTACCATCCTTTGGACACACTCATAGAATCCAGACATAACCTCTCCATCAAATCTAAAGCCATAGGAGTAAGCATACGAAGGGTTGAGGTATAGCCCTGCAGCATGAATGGGGCGATGGAGTGTGTGGTTCCATCGCGCATCAATCACCGCCCATATCATATGTTGTCTCTCCTGCCTCTGATCTCCCTTGTCCTCATAATAAGCACGGATGGATTCTTTGGCCCTATCCATGGCCTCATATAGGTAGCCCATTGCGGGCTTCTCTCCATCAACCAAGCGGAGAACCCTTACCAAAGGTTCGGTGATGGTGCACACCTCCTTCACCGCACCCCAAAAACTCTCATCATATGCAACTAGCCTGAATGTGGCTTGCCCCTCTGGTCTAGTGCTAAATGGTAAAGCACGCCACTCTGGTGAAAAGAACATCGCCTGCAAGTCCCACATAGAATTCAAGAGTGATTGAAGAGAAATAAAGCTAGTGGCAAAGTGTGTGATGGCAGGACGCACCAACTCTTTGTCACCTGTGAACTTTCTCATCAAGCTAAGCACTGCTGCATGGTTATATATGAATTTTGTGATGCTCCGTGCTAAATCAATAGTATCCTTGATCCAATCAATCTTGCCTAAATCCTCTGAGATCAAATCAAGGCAATGGGCGGCACAAGAGTCCATAATAGTGTAGGATACCTGGCCATGACCATCCTACCAGCAGCCACATAGTTCGCAACGTTGTCCATTATCACTTGGACAACATGCTACAA
>LPNX010199425.1:1096200-1130753 GCA_001517045.1 Pseudotsuga menziesii | reverse complement strand
AAGGAATCTAGGGCAAGATAAAAAATGCCAAAACGTTTTTTGGCATGCAAGCAACAAAAAAATACATAACAATTGAAAAAAAAATGCTTAAAACCCTATAAAAATCATTTTTGAAGATAGACAATTATATGGCAAAGTAAATCAACAACAATCCCTCTTGGAAAAGTGAGAAATGATGGGCAAATTTTTTACTTACCTTCAGCTGTGGAAAAAACCCCAAATGGCAAGATCCAATCTTCAATTTGATGCTTGATGGCAAAGAAAATGTTGCCTAAATTTGTTGTTGGTCTCTTGAAACTCTCTTCACTTGCCCTCTCAGACTCTTAGCTCACCTCCTAGTGGACTGTTTGACTCAAAATGAGAAAAAAAAACGAAAAAAACCAACTTAGAAATGACTTTTTCCGGCCCTGTCCGCGCCCGGCCGATTTTTTCCATCGACTCGCGATTTCTCGGGAAAAAATCGTCACGGCAAAAAAATCGCGATTTCTCGGAAATCGGCCGATGTTGGTAACACTGGGAATAACATTCCTCCTTGGGAATGGTGGTCTTACTATGGAGCAGAGTCACCTCAATTACAACGTTTTGCAGTTCGTGTTTTGAGCCAGGGATCAAGTTCCTCTCCTTGTGAAAGGAATTGGAGTAGTTTTAACCATATCCAATCAAAGAAAAGAAACAAATTATTATCTACACGATTGGAAAACCTTGTTTATGTTCGCAGCAATTTGAAATTGGCCTTAAACAGTGTGGCCAAAGATTCATCTAGTTCCACTCACCCATGGTTTGAGGCTGAGCCTACTTCAAGTGCGGAAGAAAATAATCTTGGCATTGATGGTGATAGCAGCGATGAGCAAACTGCTACTGGTGATAGAGTTTTAGTTAGTGATGCATCTGACAATCACATCTCTAGTGCCTTTACTGCCCCTTGTGCTCTTGATGATTTAGATCTTTATGATGTTACAAGTAGGCCACTAGAATAGGAATTTGACCATGTTAGAATTTTTGTGAAACAATTTCAAGGATTAGAAGTGTTTTACATTATGGACAGCCTTTTAAATTTGTATTTTCAAGACTATAACAAACTATATTTTGAAGACTATTACAGCGGCCAGCTTATATTTTGAAGATTGTATGTAGTTGATAAGAGCCTATATTTTGAATTTAGTGGACAGCCTTTTAAATTTTGAATTTTAAAGTCAGTATGTAGTTGATTTTGTAATTTCCAACTGCAATTACCAATATATGCTGAAAATAGCATCATGTTTAATAGTTTACTTATTATTGAATCATTATGATTCATCATATTTATCATGTTTTGTATATTTAGAAATCAGGATGTGGCTCTTTAAAACTTGGAATTATGTTCATGTTGTAAATTTTAATATTTTTATTGCTGATTAGTGCTACTGCAGCACTGCTTACTCATACTAATTAGTGATTATAATGCTCAGATCTGCTAAATTTACTTACTTATTTCCTGCTTTCAAATTATTTCATTATTTAAATTTTATAGTGTAAATGTACATGGAGGTTGCAACTTGCAAGTTGCGGCATTGAACATAAATTATAATGATAAAATTTGATATATTTTCTTCATTTGTTTTATTGTATATTTTATTATATATATTATTATATATATGAAATTTTTTATATTGGCGAACCTAATGCCGGACCTCATTCCGAATTTCATAAAAAAAATCGAATTTCAAGGTCGTCGAACTCGAATTCGAACTCGAACCATGTGACATAGACCAGCAGTATGAGTGCTTCATGATCCACATTTCATCATGCTACAACCATTGGAGATCAATTGGACCCCTCCAAGTGTTATTTTCAGCCTACAATGATTAAAAATTAATTGGCGTTTATTATGGAATATTCCTATGTTTAAATTAAAAATACTAAGGTTGAAGATTGTTTATTTGGAGCAACCATCAATTGAAGATTGCAGATTGGTTTTGGTCATGCATTTGGTTTGTACATCATGTCATATCACCAAGAATCCATTTTGAGGTGATTTGAGTAATAATTATCCTACTTGAGAATTAATTAAATAATTAACAAGCTTTTCCTAAGTCTAGAATTAAAAATTCCTAAGTCCAGCGTGGAATTAATTAAATGAAGAAATATTGAGATTTTGGAAAAGTTGGCAACTTATATCCTCATAAAATATTCCAAGCAATACCCAAGTTTCATCATTTTCATCCGGCATAGTACTAGGGCCCGGCAAGCATCCTCCTCCAAGGGGGGTGTACTTTTCTCTCCTAGGGGCGAATTTGTGAATTGAGACTTACAAAAAGACAAGTAAACAATATAATAACTTGAAAGTGATGTAGAGGGGGACCCCCTAATGATCCCCCCATTTATCCTAGGAAAATAACATGTGATTAAGTTGTAACCTATGAGCTCAATGAGGCAATTCGCCCCCTTCAATATCCAACTATATTTCCATCTTTGTAAAATGTAATAATGCTGAGATTTTAATCTCGGCCATTAATCTAGAGTTTCTAGGATCTTATCTCAGCCATTTGTCCTTATGGCTAGGGATATTGTTTTTCTCAAGAGACTTTTGGAGCTCTTGCTGTACGAATAGAAACCAGTTTATTGTGCTCTTCATTTCTTCTTGTTTCTCAGCGATCTGTTCATGAATTTCATTCCTTGCCATCCTCGAGTGTTAGAATCTTGGAACAGCTGGTTGGTGGTTTTTTGGGGGATTTTTGTGCAGAAAAAAGGAGACAGCAAATTGCTATAGCGCCTTGGTGTTTTTTGGAAGGGAGTATTGCTTTAGAGTTTTGTTTTTTCTAGTTTCTGCATTTTCTCTCTTCTGGTTTCTGCATTTTCTCTTAGTTTGTATGGCTGAGTTATATTTGTGGTTGTGTTAGTCTAAAAACCATGCTAAACAGGGAATTTTTGGTTTGCAGGTTGGAGAACCAAGCTCAACAAGTGCGTCCCAGGCTCCCAGCCAGTCTTGAAGAATTTTTAAGCCAAGGATGGACTCACTCATCGCAAAGAAGGATGGAGAGACTTCATCAACCACAAATAAGTATCCAGGTAAGTATCCATTTTCTCCACTATTTCTATTTTTTGTAGCTGCCATTAGTGAAAAAACTATTGTTTACGACATTTTCCAGCTATTTTGTTCTGCGCAAGTGTGATTTGTGGTAGGCTGGTAGCTATTTTCTGGCTGAGTGTATGTTTGTCCACCCTAGGCTAATTATTTCTTTATTCACTCCATAGAACCCCTAGGAGTAGGAACTAATCCCTTAAGTAATTATTTGAATTTCAACCATTAGAATAGTTCTGACAGCAATATATGCACAGTTTTGCTTGCTGCTACAGATTTTCCAGATCTGTAATCTACTAATTTCATAAACAGCAAGCCTATTAGTGATAAGATACACTTAACTCCAACCAAGCTTTTTTTTTTACCTTTTACCATCAATTTTGAGTCATAAGTTGCCCAAATCTTTAATTACTAGTCAATTTTAAATGTTGGAACTTACCTCCTATCACTACCTTCTTATTCGGCACTCTTTTATTAAGTTTTCTAGCCTCTTTTAGTTGGTTGTTCCGTGCATTAACACTGATAAATTTCAGGACAGCCACTTAAATTCTAAGTCTAGCTCATTCCAGTGCCTCCTAAATTGCTCAAACAAATTGCACTTATCATTTCCCATCTTGTGTGCTTATTTGTGTTTTGGTTTAAGCAGTCTTTAGCTAATCTTTCCATTTCTACTGTCTCCCTTAGAAATTTGCCCAAGGGTGTAATTTTCAGATTAGTAATTTACCTCAAGCACCCTTGTCCTTTTGCAAAATCAATCATATTAGTACTTTGGGAAAATTGGTTTTACGAACAAGTACTTAGGATAATTTGACTGGGGACACCTCCCGGATAGTCTGGGTCTGCCATGATGGACCTGAGAAACCTAGACAAAGAGGACACTGCTTGTGTGACACTTTGGGGCAAAGTCCCGAGGTTCCACCAGTCTGGCGATCGTTTAATCTCTACAAACATCAAGATCTTAAAATCATGTGACAACAAGGAGCATAGGCTTATCTTGATGGTACTGTAGCACTGCTCAAGGGGATCCTCAGATTAGTGGTGCAGGTGGAGTTTTATAATTGAGAGACTCTCATTGTTTAAAGTTTAAAGCTGGAGTTAACCGAGGATCTAATAATTATGCAGAATCAATAGAACTAAAGCTAACTCTCTTTCTTGTGGCTGAAACAAGTGCTACAAAAATTCAAATATTTGGGGATCCACTGGTGGTTACTAATTGAATCCGGGAGGTTTTCATTTTAAAGAACTTCTTGTTAAGTCCTATTTTGAAGGAGATTAAAATTTTAAATCTTATAAAGCTGTGTTTAAAACTTTAATCATAATTATTTTCAACATGTTTACAGAAAAAGAAATGAAATGGTAGACGGGCTCTCCAAGACAGGTATTTCAATGGAAGCAGGTCAATGGCATATATGGGAGATTGAGGATGCCCAATCCTCTACTTATGATCATCCTTTTTTTCTTTGACTCTCACTTGTGAGGAGCAATGATGTTTTTGTATTTTGCTATGGCCTTTAAGGGCATCTTCTATTTTGTTCCCTTTAATGAGTATATGATGATTAATGTTTAACTGTTGAGCTCTCATATCTGGCTAATATGTTTAAGACTATTTCTAGAACTGTTAGGAAGTGCTTTGGGGGGACCTGTAGAGTTTTGTACTTAGAATTGTTTTATGATACTATGGGAGTGTTTTCTGTTAGGGGTTTTTAGGAGAGGAAATACCAATGGTTTTCTCAATTTTCTGATCTTCAGAATTTAGAGGAAGGATATATATGACCTGCTACTCAGCATATGAAGAATATAATTTCATGTTTATCAATGAAATTATGAACGTTCTAGCCTCCTTGCACCAAAAGGAGTTATAAACCAACTAAACATGCTCTGGCCTCCTTGCACCAGAAGGAGTTATAAACCAGCTGAACATGCTCCTAAAAAAATTTCTGTGGCAAAGCGGGAAATCAAATGGGAAGAAGTTCCACTTAGTTAATTGGCATACTGTTAAGCTTCCAAAGGACCGAGGAGGTCTGGGGATCAAGGATATACATCTCATGAATCTGGCGTTGGGGGCTAAATTAGTTTGGAGACTAGTCACAGGAGAAAGGGGATAGTGGAAATTGGCCTTGGGGATGAAGTATTTTGGAAGGATGAACTAACCCAGAATAGAAAATCTAAGTTGAGAAGGGAAAGGTTCGCAGATCTGGGGACTGTGCAAGGCAGCTTCCAGCCTCATTACAGACAATCTAGGTTGGCATCCAGGCAATAGGAAAAAGATAAATATATGGGAAGACAAAATTATGGGCTCTGATCCCCTTGAGGGGCAGCAGGATCTTCAAACTCTTCAACAATGGACACAGAGCAAAGGCATTATTCACCTTTATGACATCGCTAATTGGAATATACAGACAGGGCTTTGGCAAGATTGGAAAATTGAGAATCTCCCCCCACATCTAGAAGGACAACAAAAACTTCTGTTCTCTCTTTTAAAAGGGAAAGCTCCCATCTCAGTCACCCAGAAAGACCTCAGAATTTGGACTGCCTCCCCTCATCAAGAATCTGCTGCAGAATTATTGTCTTCCCCCCACTTCATCTTTATGGAGAAGCATATGGCATTCTGATGGCCTCCCAAATATCAATACATTATGTTGGATGATAGTGCATGGTAAAGTTTTAACAGCAGAAAATTTGGCTAAAAGAAGCACCCAAGGCCCCTCGCAGTGTGTGTTGTGTAGAAGCGATGGTGAAACTTCTGGACATCTATTCCAAACCTGCTCCTTCTCACATGATGTTTGGTCTCATGCTCTAGGGATAATTGGCCAAATAGAGGCAATCCCATCAACCTGGGAGGACAAGTTTATCCATTGGAAGCACAGCTACTTCAAACAAGCTCTATTCTTTCCAACAGGACCCTTCAAATAAAATACATAGCCTAGCATTGTTTTGATACAAAATGTGAGATTAATATGCACAGCAATAAAATCATCTACACACACACATAAGAACAAGGGAAACCGGGGGATTACAATGGAGAAACCCTGTGAGGGGAAATTCTAAGCAATTATCCCATTACCTATGTGTACTTTCAAATGTACAAAAGGTACCTTTATATAGCATAGGTGACCATAACAATATGCTATCATAACAAAAACAATAAATATTCCAACAGCTTCCATGAAATCCTCATCATTTATTTTATGCATAGACCTCATTACAATGTATCTATCAATCATCACAAGTAGGACTAAATCCTTCAGTTTTTGCAAGCAAACCTCATTTGGGTTAACTAATAATCCATCTTAGCAAGTAGCATAAAGTTTGTAAGTATACAGTTGGAAAGATCAAATAGTAAGAAAATGTCAAAACCAGTGGAATGTGCCCAATATAAACTCACACCAGTTGAAAGACAAAGATTTCTGATCATTTCTTCTTGGATAGTACAACTTTACAAGCATGGTACCTGTTCAATTGTGATTCTGCTCGAGCAGCAACAGCTTCATCTTTGAAATCCACAAATGCACAATTTTTTAACCTAAATAATAAGCAAAAAGTTAAAACAAAATATATTTCCAATTATCCCCATTGCATGCAAGAAATCAAACTAAGTGAGGTTTTAGTTTCTAAAAATACTTGTCTGCCATTTGTGAATAAATGTGAACTATCATTCTTAAAGAAGAAAACTATTTTTTTCAACGCATCATATTTATAAAGTGAGCTTGTACAAAAGGACCTGCAAGATTATAATACAAATTTTCTACTCTATGATATGAATGATATGGACAGCCTATACTTTATCTAGTTGCAAATTATACACCCAACCATTTCAAACACAAAATCAGACTTATATACTGCAATTGTCAGTTCTATTGCAGTAATTTGATATACAAAACCATTTTATCGCAACTTAAATACTTCTGCCGTACTCAATGATATGACATATACATACACAATACATATATATATGTTATTTAATTGTAAGCAACACTGGAAATATAAAATTACAGTTACAGAATGCTTTCATTAGTAGTATTCTCCTCATTCAAAACACCTGTAGCACTGCAACAATAATATGTAATTCATATGTTTTAAATTATATAGTAATCGTAAAAAAAGCATTTCCAAAAGGTATCGAAGGTGAGAATGTCATCATGGCAATTATTTGCCACTGGTTTGTATCAATGTGGATTCTCTATATACAGAAATGTATGTTTATAATTATTCAAAGTTGTGTAGAATAGGAATACAAGCACATACATACAATAAACATATAAATTGTATATACATATGTATGCACATCCAAATAAATAAATAAATCTGTATATAGATATATGCATATACATATAAATAAATAAATAAAGAATATGTACGTGAGGGGTGGGGGATGCATAGACATATACAGACATACATGTAGGGGTTATGCATTGCAGCATTTGAAGCATAAAATAGTAAAATACCTTCCCAAAAGGAAGTTTTCCATGAATGAAAAAAAATTATTGTTAAAATTAAAAACAAAATACAGCATTCTGCATTCTTTTTTTAAATACGCCTTAAATTTACAGATAAATATTTACAAACAGCAAAGTTCCCTTAGCCAATAACTGTTGGCATACCTCATCACACCACATAGCACAAAATGCAGGCAGAGAGCTAACCTCAGTCTCAAAAATAAACTTAATCTGAATCTTTGAGAGGGTAACAAGGCAGAAACCCTCAAGCACTGCCAAATCCCAAAGAGGGATGAGCAGACTAGATAGCTGCAATCACCAAACAATGCAGCACACCAGTGAGGCAAAGCTTGAAGAAGAACAAAGCGATGGTCCTAAAGGAACACCCAACAACTCCTAGTGTTATATATATATAATTAGATATATATAAAGAAAAAGAATTAATAAATAAAAATATAATAATGTTTAAAACTTAAAAAATCGTATAATAATTGTAATTAGTCATGAAAAAGCATGACTTTATGAAAAGTCATATTCATACCCGTAAAACATATATATATGCAGGATTTCTATTGTAATAAACCATCTTCAGAATTTTATTAATACATATTTATTTTATCAGTCTTTGTTAAATTTCTGTGTTGTATTGGTATCAGAGCCGGAGGACACCCGCTCCACCAAGCCGCCGTCCAGACACCGGTTCAACCATCGCCATACTCCGTCTTCTGCATCTCCTTGACGCTGTCCGCTGCACAGCCGGCTGCGCCCACACATCTCCCGCCATCTGCAGCACAATTCCGCTGCACCGCATCCCACCGTCCGCTCCACGCCTGTCGACCCTCTCCTCCTCCATCTCACATGACCTTCTCCCGTAGGCCCTCCATTACCTTGCGCTCCAGCTTCTTCACCTCTCCACTACACCCCTCCCCCCTCTACGCTTCTCCAACCACAGCGCTGCGAATCCACTTCTGCCTGCTCTCTCCAATTCCGCTTGCTCTCTCCAGTTCCACCTTGCCCTCTCCACTTCCACCTGTTCTACGTTCTCCACCCTCGCACACCACCATACCTCTTCCTCTACTGCGCCTACGCTCTCCAATTTCCAACCACACCTCCTCCACGTCTTCTTCTTCTCCAATCCTATGCCACGGTCGCTACCTACAATTAGTCTGCAGTTTTTAAGAAAAAAAAACTTAATAATAATATATATTAATATTATTATTAAATAAAAAATAAAAATTATTATTATTATAATTTTTTTTTAAATCGTGGCGGGCTGGCTTCAAACAGCTAATAAAAATAAATCAAGATTCACCGCAGAAAAAATCCTAGTAGTCACCAAAATGGGAGATATCAATCCCAGATTGGACCAATTAGACAAGAAATATGTAGAACTCATAGCGGACATCGACAAAAAAAATAACGATCTAACAAGGCTCAAGGCAGGACTAAATCAAGGCATCAATACATTGCAAGCAGAACAAAGGAAAACACAAGAAACTCTCAACATTATCTTGGCCAGACTACCATCACACACCTCAAATCCCCCACCTAGCTATAACCTAGACCCTTTCAATACACCTCCAAATATGCCTAAATTGTCAAGCCAACCCGACACAATGCCACCACACGAAGTTCCCCTCTTAAATACTCCGTCGATATCAATTCCCCAAGCACACGAATACTAGATAAGGGTAAAACTAGAGTTACCCAAATTTGATGGAGATGAGAAGCAATGCATCGCATGGATCAATAAGGCCGAGGAATACTTTGATATCCACAACATACCCTACAACAGCAAGAAGATTAAGTACGCCCGCCATGCAGTTAGAGGGAAATGCATACAATTGGTACATGTGGTGGAAGACGACAACTCGAGTCTGTTCCTTTAATTGGAACACCTTGAAAAACGATCTTCTTAAAAGGTTTCAAGGCGTAATCGAGAAAGACTTATTTGCCAAGATCACCAGGGTGCAGCAAAAAGGCAGTATAGATGAGTACACATGTGAATGGGAAGCTTTGGCAACTCAAGTTCCAGAACTAACCAGTGACCAACGTCTACAATCATACGTACATGGACTAAACCGCATATTCGGGAAGAGTTAGAATTACATAACACTTATACCATGGGGGATGCAAGACGTAAGGACAAGATCATCGAAAACAAGTTTAAACGATCCACTCAAGGTAGTTTCGAAAAAAACTATTCCAAGAGGAATCTTCCCCAATCAGTGAATACAAGAACTTCAAGGTATACACCGCCGCATTTAAGGGAAGAAGCAAAACCTAGTTTAGAAGCCCAAAGGATGAGGGAAGGAAAGGGCAAATATTGTGGAGAAAAATGGGATCCTAAGCACAGATGTTTGCAACGAAGCAACCCCCAAAAGTTGTATGCGTGCGAAGCTGAAGAAGAGAAAAAAATCTCAGAATGTGAAGAGTCGAGTGAGGAAGATACAAGAACCCAGCATGATTGCCACTCAGAACTAGAAGATGATACACCAAAGATCTCATTATCCGCCATTATAGGGATATCCCAACCACAAACATTGAAGCTAAAAGGACATATCAATAACAATAATGTTTCGATTCTTCTAGATAGTGGCAGTACACATAACTTTATTAATGTTAATCTAGCTAAGGTATTCAACTTATTTGTTTATCCAATGCCTAACATGAAGGTTATGGTAGCAGACGGCAAGAAGATTGAAAATGTGGGAAAATGTCACAAGGTTAAATTACAAATGCAAGAGTATAATCTAGAATCCGGCTTCTTTGTTGTACCTCTTGGAGGAGTAAACATTGTGTTAAGAATCAAATAGTTGCAAACATTGGGTACTTACTCCGTTAACCATTAAGAGCACTTCATCCAGTTCAATTGGCTAGGGAAAGAGTACAAGTTGTACGGTTTCCAACCACCCCAAACTCAATTTGTTACATCACATCAGATGGAAAGGCTAATTCAAAAAGGAGCACCTGTTTACGTAATTCCATGTCAAGAGATGGAGTTGCTAACATGTGAAAGAGATGACTATAACCCTCCAGAGATACAAGACCTAATCCAAAAATATCATAAGGTATTCCAAGAGCTTCCGATGGAGCTCCCACCAAACAGGATGACAAAGCACTTAATTGAGCTAGAGCCAAGGGCAAAGCCTATAAACATCAGACCTTATAGGTATCCCCATCATCACAAAACAGAGATTGAGAGGTTGACCCAAGATTTGTTAAAATGTGGAGTCATTTCAAAAAGCAAAAGCCCTTATGCTGCTCCAGTAGTGTTAGTTCGAAAGAAGGATGGGTCCTTCAGGTTGTGCATAGATTATAGAGGACTAAACAAGGTCACAATTAAGAATAAATTCCCTATTCCGTTCATCGATGAGATGATGGATGAACTTCATGGTGCCAAGTACTTCTCGAAATTAGACCTGAGATCAGGATATTACCAAATCAGGGTTAGATTAGAAGACGTAGCTAAAACCGCTTTTCCTACTCACGAGGGTCATTATGAGTTCAAGGTAATGCCCTTCAGGCTAACTAATGCTCTAGCCACCTTTCAAGCCGTAATGAACGAATTGTTCCAACCATATTTACGAAAGTTCGTATTAGTATTTTTTGATGATATCCTCGTATATAGCAAAACATGGAGAGGGCATTTTTGACACTTAGATCAAGTACTAACCATCTTGGAAGAGCATCAGGTTTTTGCAAAAATGTCAAAATGCACATTTGGGAAAGAATAGGTGAACTATCTTGGCCATATAATATCAAAAGGAGTCGAAGTCAATCCCAATAAGATCAAGGCAATCACTAAGTGGCCCCAACCAGATAATATCTCAAAATTACGAGGGTTTCAAGGCTTAACAAAGTATTATCGAAGGTATGTGAAAAATTACGCCCATAAGACAGCCCCCTTAACAAACATATTGAAGAAAAATTCATTCCGATGGAATGATGAGGCAGAAAACTGCTTTGAAGCATTAAAGAACATTATGTCATCAGCACCGGTATTAGCAACCCCGGATTTCACAAAACCTTTTATCCTTGAGTGCGATGCTTCAGGATTTGAGATAGGAGCAGTCTTGATGCAAGAAGGTCATCTGATAGCTTTTGAAACTAGGAAGCTCAAGAAGAGAGAGTTTGAAATCCACGTATGATAAGGAAATGCTTGCCATTATACATGCTCTAACAAAATGGCGACAATACCTCCTGGGGAGAAAAATCTTGATAAGAATAGACCATAATATTCTTCAATATCTCCTTCAGCAACAAACATTGTCGACTGAACAACAAAAATTGATAGAAAAAATTTCTACATTTGAAATGGAGATACTACATAAGCGAGGAAAGGACAATGTAGTTGTTGATGATGCCCTTTCCCGAAAAGATGAGGGAGTCAAGGATTACGCAATCTCAGTTGCAGTTCCAGAGTGGGTAGACGAAATCAAAGGAGAATATGCCAAGGATCTAGACACCTGTTCCCTAATTAATGATCCTAATAAGAGGGCCAAAATTCGAATGGAGAAATGACATCCTTTGGTATAAATGAAGAATCTAAGCCCTACATCTAGGTTTAAAACCAAGGTGTTGAAAGAATCTCATGATTCCCCAGCCGCCGGACATGTAGGGTTTTTCAAAACTTACTACAATGCCAGGCAATCCTTCTAGTGGAAGCGGATGTATAAGGACATTCAAAAGTATGTCCCCAAGTGTGAAACCTGTCAAAGAAACAAAAGCGAAAATGTCATGACTCCTGGGCTACTCCACCTGCTTCACATTCCAACCCAGAAGTGGGAGGAGATCTCCATGGACTTTATTGAAGGGTTACCCTTATCAGAAGGCAAACACAAAATCTTCGTGGTAGTGGACCAATTAACGAAATATGCCCATTTCATGGGAATTAAGAAAACTGACTCCGCCAAACAAATTGCTAAAGTATTTTGTAAAAATATTTACAAATTACATGGATTTCCCAAAATCATCGTTAGTGACAAAGATGCCAAATTCATAAGCAATTTTTGGAAGGAATTCTGCAAACAAGATGGGATCACTCTTAACATGAGCTTGGCCTATCAACCCCAAACAGAGGCACAAACGAAAGTTGTTAACAAATGTGTGGAATCCTATCTCCGTAGTTTTGTCATTGACAAACAAAATAGATGGTTACAGTGGTTACATCTTGCAGAATGGTGGTATAACTGCGCCTATCATACGTCGACCAAAATGACACCTTTTCAAGCATTGTATGGTTATGCGCATCCTCGATGGAAGGAACTCGTTCAAGGAGATACAAAAGTACTTGCAGCAAAAAGTCAACTTGAAGAAAATCAAAAGGTAATGCAAGTACTCAAAGATAATTTAACTTTGGCACAAAATCGTATGAAACAACAAGCAAATCAACATAGGACAGAAAGAGAGTTTGAGGTAGCAGATTGGGTATTTGTAAAACTTCAACCATACAAGCAATTGTCACTCAAGCAACAAGGGAAGAATAAATTAGCTCCCAAGTTTTATGGGCCATATCAAATTATCCGAAAAATTAACCCACTAGTGTATGAATTGAAGTTACCAGACAAGAGTCGAATTCATAATGTTTTTCACGTTTCAAATCTCAAAAGACAGTTGGGTCAACATCAAACTGCTTAGACGACACTTCCTACGTTGGATGAAGAAGGGAAACTTGTATTAGAACCATAAGCCATCATCAACACTAGAGAAAGAAGACTACATTTTCGCATCATCAAAGAATACCTTTTTAAGTGGAAGAATTGTCCAGAAGAAGACACTTCCTGGGAAACGAAAAAGTTCATTCAGCAATACCCGACACTACCTTGATTTGAGGACTATTAGATTTTTATCATTTGAGCAATATAAACTTAAGATCTTAATTGAGAGAATAACAAGCACAACAATCTATCACAAGAGACAATGGACACAAAGATATTCCTCGGGGAAACCATAAAGGAGAAAACCTTGCAACTTCCTCAGAGATAGAATCAGCACCAAAAGTAAAACCCAAAGATACAAAGATGATCTCCCGACAGCAGTAGTCTCTCTCTCTCTCTCTGATCCCAGCTTCTTCTCTCTCACTCATGCGCTACAACTGAGTGTGAGTGACTGTGTGATAAATAGAGAGGCTCACTCTCTATTTATACTAATTCCCAACTTGACATTAACTCACTGGAGCCGACTTCTCTAGGAAAGTCTAATAACCCTAGTGCCCCACAACTACGGGGACTTTAACCCTTGAACAATAAGAAGGGTTACCCTCTATGACTTTACACGACTTGTTTACATTATTGAATCTCCCGATAGGAACATCAAGGTATGACATGACTTGATTACATTGCTAATACTTCCGATAGGATCATCAGAGTACAATACATAAGATATTCAAATGAATACATTCTGAAGTTACAAATACATCAACACCCCCTCTTAACTAGGAAGGTATTCTCTCGACACAATTCAGATCTTAACTGAGAGAATAACAAGCACAACAATCAATCACAAGAGACAATGGACACAAATATTTTCCTCGGGGAAACCATAAAGGAGAAAACCCCTCAACTTCCTCAGAGATAGAATCAGCACCAAAAGTAAAACCCAAAGATACAAAAATGATCTCCCGACAGCAATAGTCTCTCTCTCTCTCTGATCCCAGCTTCTTCTCTCTCACTCATGCGCTACAACTGAGTGTGAGTGATTGTGTGATAAATAGAGAGGCTCACTCTCTATTTATACTAATTCCTGACTTGACATTAACTCACCGGGGCCGACTTCTCTAAGAGAGTCTAATAACCCTAGTGCCCCACAACTGCAGGGACTTTAACCCTTGAACAATAAGGAGGGTTACCCTCTATGACTTTACATGACTTGTTTACATTATTGAATCTCCCGATAGGAACATCGGGGTATGACATGACTTGACTACATTGCTAATACTTCCAATAGGATCATCGGAGTACAATACATAAGATATTCAAATGAATACATTCCGAAGTTACAAATACATCAACATTCCCTCTTAACTAGGAAGGTATTCTCTCGACACAATTCATCAGCACAAGTCTTTTTCACTGGATCAAGTCTGGATCATCATCAAGTCATCTTCATCTTCAAGTCTGGATCATCTAGGCTGGATCATCATCAAGTTTGGATCATCATCAAGTCTGGATCATCTGGATCATCATCATCATTACTGCTTCGCTATCTCAAACAAATGGTGCTATCTCTCAATTCTACTTGTCACAGGAAGTTCTACAAAGCCAACCCTTTTTCATGTTGGGTGTAGGCCTAGCCTCCATGTAGGTCTTCATCGACAGAGCCAGCCCTTTTTCATGCTGGATGCACATCTACAGAGCCAATCCTTTTTCATACTAGATGTAGTCCTCTACAGAGCCAAGCCTTCAGGTTCGATGCCATAGGTGTGGTCATGGCCATCATCCCGAACCTCTTCAAGATCTCTACTGCATACTTCCCTTGTCCTAGGGACATTTCATCTGCATTCTGCCACACCTCCATGCCTAGAAACTTGAAAGTAATGCATCATACCCAGGTCCTTCATCTCAAACTTAGCAGCAAGCTTCCTCTTCGTGTCCGCAATCAATCCATCTGCACCTGTTAAGAACAGGTCATTTACATACAGTAGGAGCATCACTGGGTTCCCTTCTTCAACCTTGTAGTAAAGGTTGGGATCTGCTTTACTCTTGGTAGATCCCAAACTAGTCAGGAAGCTGTCAATTCTGTCGTACCATGTCCTGGGTGCCTGTTTCAAACCGTACAGGGCTTTCTTCAATTTGCACACGAGTCTCCCTATCATGTGTCTCAAAACCGAGTGGTTGCTCCATATACACTTCTTCTTCTACTACACCATTCAAGAAAGCAGTCTTGACATCCATCTGGTGTACTTTCCATTTCATGACTGCAGCCAGAGCAAGTACTGATCTGATGGAAGTGTATCTGGCTACAGATGCAAAGGTCTCTTCATAATCTATTCCTTCTTTCTGGGAGAAGCCACGAGCCACAAACCTTGCTTTATATTTTTCTATGCTACCATCTGCAGCATGCTTGATCTTGTAGATCCACTTGGAAGTCACAACGGACTTCCACTCTGGTCTTGGGACAACATCCCAAACATCATTCTTCATGATCGACTGGTACTCCTCGATCATAGCATCCTTCCATTCTTTCTTCTCTGCCGCTTCTTCATAGTTGGAAGGTTCTTTATCAATGATGTCACATAACAGGGCTACATATCCAGAGTATGACCTAGTTCTCTTTCTTTCTCTGTGCATTTCTTCTGGTGCCCCATATCTTTCTGCACCTTGGATAGCCTCTCATATCCATGCAGGTTTCCTCTTGTGAGGATTCCTTTCTTGAGGTGGCTCTACTGGTTCTTGAGGTTCTTCCATTTCTCGATCTTCCTCTGGAGTTGCTTCGTTCATTATTGTATTAGGGATTCTGGGTACTTCTAATTCTTCAGAGTCTTCAACAGGTCTTTTTTTGGATTTTATGTAAGCCGAGTCTTCGTCAAATGTTACATCTCTGCTGATGCCGATCTTCTTAAATCCTGGGAAGTATATTCTGTAAGCCTTCAAGCTTTCAGTGTATCCCACAAATATACCCTTCTTTCCTGAAGGATCTAACTTTCCTCTTTTCTTTTGGAATGTGTATGTACACTTGACAGCCAAATATTCTGAGATGACTGACTTCTAGTTTCTTGCCAGAAAAGACTTCTTCAGGTGTCTTGTTCTCGCGTACTCTATGTGGAGTACGGTTCTGTACATACACCGCTGTCCTGACAGCTTTTGCCCATAGATGCATAGGACGATCTTGATCATGAAGTATTGCCCTTGCTACTTCCATGATTGTTCTGTTCTTCCTTTCCCTAACCCAATTCTGTTGTGGATTATATGGAGTGGTCAACTCCCTCTTAATCCCTGAATCTCTGCATAATTCTTTGAATTTATTTGATGTGAATTCTCCGCCATTATCTGATCGAAAGATCTTGATCTTCTTCTTTGTGTGGTTCTCGATCAAGGCTTTGAATTCTTTGAACTTGCTGAATACTTCATCCTTGTTCTTCATGAAGTATATCCATGTCATTCTAGAAAAATCATCAATGAAAGAAACATAATATACATATCCATTTAGAGAACTGGATGACATTGGACCGCATACATCGAAGTGGATGATTTCCAAGATTCCTTTTGCCTTGCTCTCGCTACTTGGAAATGTCTTCTTTGTATTCTTTCCTTTCGCACATCCTTTGCATACACCTTCATGTTTTGCCTGCATTTCTGGAAGACCTTCAACAGCTTTGCTTGCAAGTGGTAGTGCCCTGTAGTGCACATGTGCAAGCCTTCTATGCCAAAGTTCATTTGGTCCTACTGAGTTATGAACCAAAGCTTGTTTTGGTTGCCCCTTCAATTTGTATAGTCCTCCTTCTTGCTCTCCAATTACTACTGCATCATCAATAGTCTTTCCTTTTGGCCACATGAGGACTTGGCCATCTATAAATGCAACTCTCATGCCTTTTGCATCTAATGGCGAGATGGAGAGAAGGTTCTTCTTTAGTCCTGGTACAAATAGGACATCCTTCATTTTCATAGACTTTCCAGAGTCTAGCTTGTAGGAGGATTCACCACTACCTTTTATTGGATACTGGTAGTCATCCCCAAGTTTCACCTTGTGGGGTGATTCATGTTCTGATAGTTTCACAAAGGATTCCTTAAATCTCGTCATGTGTTTGGAAGCACCACTATCTATAAGCCAATCATTGCTTTCATGTGAGACAGTTCCCGTGAGGGAAGAGATCAGAACATATTCTTCATCACTTGAAGAATCATCACTTTCTTGTTTGGCTCTCTTCTTGGGAGTTTCGTCATCTTCTGCAGTGTGAGCATGATGTCTCTTCTTGTTTCCCTTCTTCTTGTGAGAGCCACCTTTGTTTTTAGGACAGTATCTGGATATGTGTCCTTTCTCATCACATGTGTAACATCTAATAGTAGATAGGTCTCTTATAGGGTGTGAATGCTTACCTTTGGAGTGATGATGCTCCCTTCTGCTTTTCTTGGTGTGGACTGTGAGAGCTTGATCTTCATTTCCCATCTTTTCTTCTCGAGCTATTGTTCAAGCTTCTTCTTGTGAGCATTCCTCCCACAGTTTGCTAAACTTGATTAGCTTCTTCCTGGCACAAATTCCTTGAATGAAAGAGTCTCATGCCCTAGGAAGACCATTCAGGGTGGTCATCACAATTTATGCATTCTCTACATCTTCATCCACTGCTTCAAGTTGTTCTTTGATCTAGGAGACCCTTGTAAAATATGACTGTATGGTCTCTGCATTCTGGATCTTCGCATTCTTCAATTGATTTCTCAGAGTCATCTTCCGATTGATGCTCTTCCCTTCAAATAGCTTAGTCAGGGCATCAAACATCTCTTTAGGTGTCTTTAGGGAGGACACTTGAGGTATGAGGTGATCCTTGATTGAATCAGCGATAATCCTCTTAGCCATAACCAATTTCTTTTTGTGTAAAGCCTTAGCCTCATCTCCCTCTAGAACTGGACCTCTTCACTTATGTAGGAGTCCAATTCATTTTCTTCCAGAACCAGGGAGATTCTATACTTCCAAGCTCAGAAGTTGTCAACTCCCTCAAGCTTTTCATCAAGCTTGGTGTGATGAGACATCTTAAAGGAGAACCTCAAATGGAAATGCAAAAGATTTAGATCTTACCAGGTTAAGATGTTAGAACTAGATCTGGAGCTAAATTTGTGCAGAGCTGGTTTTCTAATTCAGGAGCAGATTTAGGGTTTGACTTTCCCGAAGTTCTACCCAACCAAAAACTTTGATCTTGATCTCTAAACTTCAATTTTGGGGAGGAGATCAATCCAAGCCTGGGCTCACTCAAAAATTCCACTTTTGTGGAAAGTTCTAATTTCCCGCACCAGTGTCAGGTCAAAAACTGAAAATGCTCAAAATCAGATTTTGCTTCGACAGAAAGATGCGCCTTAGGGAGGAGAGTCAGCCTAGCCTCCTTGTGCTGATGATCTGTGGAGAGAGACCCAAAAAGTAGGAAGCCCTAGCTTCAGCAGGTGCATAGTGTCTTCTTCTCAGGTTAGCTCTGATACCATGTTAGATTTTTATCATTTGAGCAATATAAACTTAGGATCTTAACTGAGAGAATAACAAGCACAGCAATCAATCACAAGAGACAATGGACACAAAGATTTTCCTCGGGGAAACCATAAAGGAGAAAACCCCACAACTTCCTCAAAGATAGAATCAACACCAAAAGTAAAACCCAAAGATACAAAGATGATCTCCCAACAGCAGTAGTCTCTCTCTCTCTCTGATCCCAGCTTCTTCTCTCTCACTCATGCACTACAACTGAGTGTGAGTGACTGTGTGATAAATAGAGAGGCTCACTCTCTATTTATACTAATTCCCAACTTGACAACTCACCAGGGCCGACTTCTCTAGCAGAGTCTAATAACCCTAGTGCCCCACAACTGCGGGGACTTTAACCCTTGAACAATAAGGAGGGTTACCCTCTATGACTTTACATGACTTGTTTACATTATTGAATCTCCCGATAGGAACATTGGGGTATGACATGACTTGATTACATTGTTGATACTTTCGATAGGATCATCGGAGTACAATACATAAGATATTAAAATGAATACATTCCAAAGTTACAAATACATCAACAAGGACAAAGCATCTTAAAATAAGAGGGCAATGTTATATATATAATTAGATATATATAAAGAAAAGGAATTAATAAATAAAAATGTAATAATGTTTAAAACTAAAAAATCGTATAATAAATTGTAATTAGTCATGAAAAAACATGACTTTATGAAAAGTCATATGCATACCCATAAAACATACATATATCCGGGATTTCTATTGTAATAAACAATATTCATGATTTTATTAATAAATATTTATTTGATCAATCTTCATTAATTTTTTGTGTTGCACCTAGCACACAAACACTCCCAAAATATGAGCTTCACCAAGCATTCCACAATTCTATTAGTGGAGGCAGAAAATATATTCACATAATCTAGAATCAATTATGGTTGTCAAAAAACCAACGTGGAAATGGAAAGATAATCTAACCGTTGCCTTAGTTGTATCTTCATGAAGAAAATAGATATGTATAGAGAATTGAAAGGATTTAACCTCTTCCTCCTTCCAGTTGTATTTGCAAATGATCCTTAGTATGCAGGGATCACCAAAAGAAATCTTCAACACTCTTCAACCAAAAATTTAAATAAATAAAAAAATTGGAGAGACTTCTATAATAATCCTTAAGTAACTTGGTAGGGATATTAAATAACACACAATGGAATGGGACAAATTGAGACCAATCTACTTATAGAAAACCAACCTAGCCCTTACCAAAACTTGAATTCACTTTTATATAAATACAATTTCTGGCGTTGCATCGCTCTTCCTAACAACTATACTTAGGGCTTCTTAAGTTCTTTCCAAAGGTTTATGGTACAAACACTCCAATCTACAAAGGAATGGTGTTATGAACCTTCCATGACTTTTCCAATGGAGCACCCTATTACCCCTTTTTCAGCAAGGGGTGATATGTGTTTATTTTTCTGAGCAGCATCAAAAGCCCTTCTCTTAGGAGAATGGGACCACCTGATCCGGGACCACGATGAAGACTCAACCCAGTGTTGAGTGACCATTCTTTTGAATGGTATATATCTGGTCTGGGACCATGATATAGACCCAACTCTGCCCTGGGTAGACTCAACCTAGTGTTGAGTAGACATCTGGTTCGAGACCACGATGTAGACCAGTCTAGTACTGGTAGACTCAGCTTAGTTCTGAGTAGCCATTCTCTTGGAGAATGACGGCACTGTAAGCCCTAGACTGGGTCTAATACGTATGGCACTCTGACCCTTGATATATGGACTTGGTGTACTTCTCCAAGGATTAGCTACCCTTGGTTAAGTTACCCTAGTACTAGATCTAGGTGTCACACAGAGTGTGAGATAAAAGCATTAGTAACTCTCTTGGTTTATGATGATGTACTTTTGGAATCAAAAAGGACCACAGGTAATGACCATAGGGGCACTTGGAGAAAGGCCATAGTCAAAAGTCAAAATATATAAGGACTTTTGTACCACAAGAAAAGGACCACAGGTGGAAGTCAAAATAAATAAGGACTTCTGGTAAAAGTCAAAGATAAATAAAAACTTTTGGTAAGGTAAAAGTGAAATTAGGAAAAGATTAAAATATTATTATTTTTATCTTTCTTAATTTTGGTCCACTTAATAGGTGAATGAAGGCTATATAAGAAGATCAAGTCTTCTCATTATTACTCACAAGTTTGCTCTAACATGTGAAGCTGTTATTTTTATTGAAGAAGATTTTGCGTCTTCTCATTATTACTCACAAGTTTGCTCTAACATGTGAAGCTGTTATTTTTATTGAAGAAGATTTTGCCTCATCTAGGGCATCCATTCTCAGCAAACCCTCAACTAGGGTTTTATCAGAAATCAATCTTCAAGATTTTGTGGACAGCCACCTTCAGCATTTTGTTTTTGGGCAGCCTTCTTCATTATTCGGGCAGCTCTATGTTTTCTATTTTTCAGGCAGCTGATTTTTGGGCAGCCCCATCTTTCCTCTCGGGCTGCCTCAATCTCTTTTCTGGGCAACCATCTAGGGCTTGGCCCATTCTTCTTTCAACCCACAGGCAATTACCCGCGAGGGTTTGGCAGTCTGCCAACCCTCAGGCAGCCTCCGGGGCAACCCGTGAGGGCTGCGGGCTGCCAGCAGACTGCTGCACCAACTGCCGAGCAGACCCTAGGGTCATTGGTTGTCCATTACAGACCCAAAAGAATCACGGGCAGCCAAAAAAACAAGCCAGGTAGACAGCAAGGAAAATTCGGGCAGGCAGAAGGTCAACGAGAAGTCAACGGGCAATAGTAAACCCAGATCCGTACGGATCTGTACGGCCGTACAGCTGTACGACAACAAGGTACAGTAAGTCAACTATTTTCATATCTGACTTGGGCAGTCTATATTTTTTCAGGGTAGGAGAGAGAAGATCTCATTTTCCTGAAAAAGCCCTAAATTGGGAAATTTTGTAATTCTGGAAATTGTGGTTGAAATTATCAGTCTAATTTTTACTGATAAATTTTACAGTTACTGTGGGTATGTTGTCGCCCGAAACTAGCATGCGGGTGCCGAAAGCCCAAGCCGCGAGCGCGCCGACCCGGCGACAACCTCTCGAGAGAGAGGCCAATGTCACCACACCTTCTCTCTCCTCGCTTCAGGCTGGCTCTTCTCCAGCTCTAGGGGGGGTTCCCTAAGTTCGGATCTCTAAGGTAGGTGTAGCTGAGGGCAGGGTGATCTGAAGAGGCTGCCTTAGAGAAACTCGGGTAGCAGAAAGGAAAATAAGTCGGATTGATGGGCAGGAAGGGAAGGGAGGATCAGTCCTCGAGGGAAAGGCCAGTGCCAGTATCAGAAGGGCGAATGGAGTCAGAAGGGGAATCAGAAAGGCTTTGTGTTTTGCAGAAGGGAGATCAAGCTGGTCCGCTCCATAATCAGAGGCCAGGAGAATGGTAGTATAACTGACTACTTTCGATTACTCCCAGACCTCCAAGAACATAACGGCGACAAGCAACTTGGCAACCGCAAATGCTTTCCCAACGTGCTAGATTGTTAGCCTTCTATGGCAGCTTAGTCTACAACTCATGAAAACACAAGATTACCACTGAAAAACCCAACATGTCCAAAAACTCAACAATGAATTTCTTTATTAACTCTGGGGAAAAAATCCTCCCAGCCCAAAAATTTTCCATCTATACAAAGGAGAAGGCAAGTCTTTTTATAAAAACCTCAAAGCCATCCTCCCCCCCCCCTTTTTTTAAATAAAAAAGAAAAAGGTGTTTAAGTTTGATCCCTTTTTCTCCTAACAAATATCTAGAAGATTCTAACTAAAGTGTCATTGCCACTTTATTTGAGGAAATCCCACCTAACAAATCCTTGAGATTCAACGTAACTATTGTAATTATAGCATACAATGTGAGACCTTATCCATGGGTTGGCCAGAATCGCCAAAATCCCAAAAGCACCTAGCTCGGCTACGAAGACACCACATGAATATCTCACGAAAATCAGAGTGTCGAAACACTAGCTGCCCACGTCTTGATTGTCAGATTTAAGGTGGAGCTACCCCAAATTGTTGATTCAGCTAGTGTAACCAGTACTAGTGGTAGGTGGACGTTCCGTCTGTTTCAGAATCTCCTAAATTCCATTTGAAATGAAACCACCCCACATGGCTGCCAAACACCTGTGCTTCCATGACTCAGCTGCTAAAAAGGACACCCGAACTGCTACATAAAGGAAATACCTCTACGATTCTGTGGTATCCGCGTGATTTGCTGCCGCATCACCAAACAAGAAAGTCGAGCTCCTTCAACGCCGATATTCTGAGCCTATAGCTGCCGGAAAAGGGTACTTTAGCGTGACAATTATTGCAAGATATGAAACTGAAAGTGGAACTTAAGTTCATCCAGGAGGAACTAGCGAGCTCTGTTGATCAACATAAATCGTGGAAATCTTCGAACCGCTCGACTTTGGTTGACACGGGCTCGGTGGCAAATACACTGCTCCAAAAATCTGCGTGAAGGTGATTTGTAAACACAGAGTGACGGCGTCCCCATCTACCTTCGCTGCTGGCGGCTCGATCACTGCTTCTACAAATCCATCGATTGCAGCAGATTACGGGTCCGTGATTCCGTGATTCTTGAAATTTCAATGCAAATCTGAGTTTTTTTTTATTGAAGAGAAGGCAAACTCAACTGCCAGATGCTAGATAGATCTCGAATTCTCTGCCATGGATTCCAAGAGCCACGCCATCAGTTTATCGGCTGCCACAAAAACATGGAGTGGCCTCTAATCAATTCTTTAAACCTGCGACCTGCTCCATAACGGCTGCCTTTAACCAAGAGATCGACAGCCTAACACGCTGAATTGGTGACCACAAGTCGATCCATGTTCAAATCGTTGTCGTGGCTTACATTACATAAATAATAGAGGTAAACAAGACTCTCTGCATCTGATGATGGACAGAGTTTTCTTTCTTGCAGTGTATAAGTTGAAGAAAACTGAAAATTGATAGCATGACTATCCCTATCTTCACGTACAACGTGCCTGCAATCAACAAGCTGTGGCAAACGCTTGCTAGATATCCCCCTTTGACATTGTGAATCTTTCCTTCTTGACCTCCTTTGCTGCTGGGGATGGGGAGTTCTACCCATTGACCTTCACGATTTACAACCTTTACCTTAGCAAGTTGGTGAATATTCCTTGTAGATGGATGAACAAGAGGAGCAAAAATCATCTTTGTTTATATCCAATCTTAGCATAAGTGCTCTGGTTCACAAGTTGGTTCTTGAATCTTTCAGGATGTAATTTCCTTTCAGTGTGAAATCCATATGATACTTGTGCATCCATTCCCAAGCTGAAGTGATTCCAAAATCCTCCACGGAAGGTATGACATCTTTCCTCATTCAGTACATCCGATCGAGAAAGACGTTTGAAAGCATGAAGAGCATGTGGCAGTTCTAAAGGTGCTACTGGATCAAGCAGACCTTCTGCTGGAATTCACATCCTCATGCGTATATGCCAACTGTCTATTTGCATAACTTTTGCATTCTGGACCTTGTCTAAGAATTTCTTCACAGGTACACGATCAGTGCCAGGATTCTTCTTTCCCCAGCCAAACAAAAATGGTAGATTGTTTCCAGTGCCTAGAGGAACAGTTGCAATTGGAAGGGGGTTGAGATCACTGACTACTCCTAGTAGCCACCCTGCAGTGCCAACTCCTCTTCTTCATGCTTATCAAGGTCGAGATAAATTGCTGCAATCAGAGCATCATAATTCGGCTCATCTCTTAATGATCTATGGCTAGCACAGTGTGTACAACAAGCAGGACATTCATTGTTCCCTAAACGCATTGACTTGTCAATACATTCTCTTTGGAATCCGAATATATGACAGCCTTCCATGGACAAAGATGAGCTCTGTCAGGAATCTGAATTGAGAAATTGCAAAGTCGCTAGCCATTACAGCTTGCATCCCTTCGATACGCATCTGGTTCAGATGTTCCAAACTCCATGGAAGAAATACAACTGTGCTCTGTATATGTCTCAGATCGAAGAATAGTGTTTTAAGCACTCAAAGTGCAGAATGCATTTGGAGGGGTAACAGGGTAAAATCCAGATCCGGATTTGAGTAACTTTTTGAAGAATTTCCTAAGCCATCTCATTTACGAGATGAGCTACTAATGCTTTTGGGGTTTTTGTCCTTTGAAGGTTTCCCCAGTGATAAATATTGTGTCCATTGTGCTGATGTGATGAATGTGTTTTTACTGCACTGCTGATTTGTTTAAGTTTATCTGCAAATTTTTTAAGTTATTTGCTAATGCTAAAATTCAACAATATGTTGATCAGATGTGGTTTGTCTCTAGAAGATGAAGCCACCAAGAGACTTCTAATCAAATTGATGTCGGTTTAAATGTATGTATTTTCTGTGACAACCACCACGTATCTTTGAAATTGTTAAAATTTAAGCGCACGCTCACTAAGGCTCTAAAACAGAAGTTATTTACAATGATATTGCCTGATATAATTGAGAAAAATTACCCTCATATTTTCAAACTCCAAGCACTTAAAGATGGCAATCACTTTGATTTCCAAGATCGAAAAGTATCTCTTAAAAATACCTCCGTTATTATGACATCCAATGTTGGATCCACCAGCAGTACAAAAGGTGGAAGTAATATAATTGAATTCACTTTTGGAAAAGAAGATCATGAACATGGACTATTAGCCTTAAAAACAGTCGTCATGAAAGAATTGATACGACAAAAATGTGTTGGTAATGAAGATCCACAAGTGCTCATAAATGGAATCCAAATATGGAAAACAAATAATTACAAGTTGTATTGTTTCAAAAACACACCACTCAAGTAGAGAGGATTAAACAAGTCCAGGCTCACATCCAGAGAAAGGAACAAATCCATAATACACATCTCAAGTCAGCTCTTCAATGCAAATCCAGGATAAAGTTGATATCAGTAAAATCAGCTTTGAGGCCAAAGCTGCCATTAAAGAGGGTGGCAATGTTACATAAATTAATAAATAAATAATAATAATAAAATAATATATAACATGTAAGAATAATTCTTAATTAATTAAATGAAAAGATGTGATCTTATGTTGAAAAGGCATGATGGCTAATATAAAAGCCAAGACTATCAATTAATTAATTCATCTTCATATATAAATTAATTCGGAAGTCTAAAATGGATAGTCTTGGCTTTTATTCATATATTCATATTAATTGAATATATGATCACTTAATTAATTAAGTCATTCATTCAATTAATTCATATTCTATCTACCAATTAATTCATATTCATATATTTATTATCAAAATGGAAGTCGGATTCACTTCTTTAGTCTAAACAACCAGATTCGATTGTGACAATCACACTTTCAAGTTGACAAGGGTAGTAGATTCTTGTTTTACTTATGTACCATTGAACCTTAATAATTTTTAGGTGTCTTGGAAGGACTTGTACCCCCTTCTTTGGGTCCATATTTTGACCATCCACCCATTTGTTTCACTCCATTAAACTTGGTATGCATCCTTGGTCTAAGGTTGATGAATTTGAGCTCTTGATCTCACCTTTGTGACCCCTTCATCATGAAGACCTTCCTGTTCTCCCTAGTGTCTCGAGCAATGTTGTGTTGCAACAATCTTGTGATGGTTCAAGAAGCTTGCTTGTTAAATCCCTATGGCTATCTTCTAGAAAAGAGCATGAGAAGAATATGCTCCTAACTATACACAACATCCATGTAAAGAAAACCATCGCGTCAACTATATAGAACATCTAAGTAAATCTTTACACATGGATTACAATTTTCAATAGTTGAATAACACATGATATAACACAATAAGAACTCATAAGGCGAGCCCCTGAGTTCAACTCAACCAGTTGTCGCCAATGTTGTTGGGCATGTGGTTGGTTCTATGCCAACATGAGCCCTTTGCAAATCCCCTTGTGTTAGGCACACTAGTCTATGGCAACAGAAATACTAGGGATGATGTGGGGAAGCATCCCTTTAGTTACCCCGCAGGGTTTTCCTTGGAAAAAGAAATGAACTCATAAGGCAGCATTAAAGCATAGCCTTCTAGGTTGAACCAACCTTAAACATTAATGGAAACGTCATAGACCCCAAAGATATCTTTAATGGCATTCATCACATGGTTGATATTTTTATTGAGTCAACCAAGACCATACTTGTGCAATAGCTTAGAGTTGAAGTCAAACATCATCTTCCCATATATGAAGGCATTCTAAGTGTTTCCCTTTGAAGGTAATTAGTAGCATTTTAGTTTCTAATTGTTGAAATTATGTGGCTCATCTTTACTGGAGACCGCACGTCGACACACTATTTAGGGTATTGAGGGCTTGCCTTAATGGACCTACCTTTGGGTACCTAACTCATTTATTACACTTTATTGTATTTTATATATATTTGACTAGATCAGCCTAGTCACCCTCTTGGAGCTAGCGCTCTAAACCCCAATGGAGCTTTATGTGTATAAATACACCATCCCCCTCAATTGTAAATCAATCACTCCAGTTGTTATTTGATAAAAGGCCCAAGGTCAACTTATCTATAGCGCTGCTCTCTTGAGTACTTGTGTTTGGCCATCTTTCTTCATTCTTTAAGGTTGGATTTCTATATAAGCACAAGGTATGGGTTCATCTCTAATGTGATCATTATTGAAGTGCTGTTTTATTTTTCTGCTATATTGGATTAGATTTTATTGAAGATTCCACCATTTAACCACTACTATATGGTCTCAATGTGGTATCAGAGCTAGTGTGGACTCTTCTTTATCAATCCAGCATTGTTTCAGGGCTACTCAAGATCTGAAACTAGGGTATCAGCCCTTTATTTTTAGACAGCAAATTGTTTTGTCAGGGATTTTACCCTCTTCTCCACCAGCACCCTCTCCTTCTTTGGCTTTTGGTTGGCTTTTTTCAGCAGCTCTAAGGGGTTATTTTGCATATTTGTGCCCTCCCTTAGGGCAGTGCACTCTTTTTTCTTGTAGTCAATCATTTACAGCTTTTAGGGTAGCAATGGTGTTATGGATGGAAAAGAGCTTTTCCCCCATGTTTATGGGGTCAAGTACCATATGTGAGTTGAACAAATGGTAGTGCATTTTCAAAGCAAAGGCTTACGGATGTATTTGGAAAAAGAACTTCCAGTTAAAGATGGTGACAGTTATGATTTCATTGTGTTTGAAGAAGGATGAAGCCCTAGGGTTGATCACTCTTTATGTGGAGCGAGACCTTGATACAAGAGTGCAAAGTAGATTTGAGATGCTTTCAACAATTTATTTGGTGCAATGAATACTCTTTAAGTCAATTGCCTTGAAACTCAAGTCTCCAACCTCAACATGGCAGATTTCTCTACCATCAAGGAGTATATTGCCAAGTTCAAGAACATGAAATTTGACATTATTACATCAGCTGGCCAAGGTAAACAGGTTTCTAAATATATTAGTATTGTCCTTAAAAACCTTTCTCCTGCACTCAAGAATCATATTTTACAACAATCCTCTTGTTACCACTTAACTCTCACCTTTTCTAAAATATAGAAGTAAGGTGAGATCATAGAGCCAACGCAACCATTCTAGCTCCTCATTGATGTCAATGTAACAAACCTACTCAATCCGGGAAGTGGACTTTGTCCCCAACAACAGCACCAAAATGTCACCTCTCAAAACCGCCACTTCGTGAAATAAAGTCCTAAAGCTAACGTGAAACCTTGAGGGAACCAACAGGGATGCCAATGTCAACTCATAAACCAAGTCCACAAGTAAACCCTGGTCTAAGTCGACAACAAAGCCCCAAGTGGAGCACTCAAAGCATGAATGCTACATGGCAAAATAGGGTTTTTAAAACCCCCAAGGTGGCATGCCCTCCAAATCTAGGTTTCCATATCTCAAGCACTCCTCTAAGCAAGATGTTGTGAACTCCAACAATTGATCCTCAACTCAAGCATTCATCCTTAACATATATGCAAAGTGGCTCCAAAATAGTGCTGCTGCAATAAATTCAAACATAATTTTCATCTCTTTCAACTTTAACACTCCACTGGTCACTGCGTTAAAGTTGGTACTTGAGATGATTTACCAAATGCCATGTACAGTAACAATATTATAACTGATGAAACAAAACAATAACAATGTACAGGAAATAATAGCAGTACTTAACAAAGAATAGTAACAATACTAATCTAGAATTCTTTTGAATCGGCTTTATACTCAGATACTTTTAGGTTTTGATCTTGTCACCGAAGGGACAAGTCACCTAGATGAACAAATGACGTACCTTGAGATAGAACTTAAGAGGGTTATAGTAGTAAGGATACAAACCTCAGATTCTTAATCAGCATGAAGAGAAACTTCAATCCTTTATCCAAACTTCAGCAGCGCTTCTTAAGAAGGCAAAGACACCTTCACAAGACACAAGCTAGCCAAGTCCCTGCTCAGCCGAGAAATAGTCACGCCAATAGAGAAAACACACAGTCATGCCAGCAAGGAAAACACAATCACGACAACAGGGAAAACACAGTCTCGACAGTAGAGAAAATACAGTCACGGCAACAGCAGAGAAAACACAGTCACTGCCCAGAGAAAACACAGTCACAACAGCAACAAAGAAAACTGTCACGGCCTAGAGAAAACACAGTCACGGCCTAGCAGAGAAACAATCACGGCTGCAGAGAAAACATAATCACACTAGAAGAAGAAGACACAGTCACACTCATAGAGAAGACACAGTCAAGCTAGCAGAGAAGACACAATCACGGTCAAGCCAGCAGAGAAGAAATAGTCACAGTCGAGCCAACAGAGAAGACACAGTCACAGTCAAGTTAGCAAAGAGTCCAAGTACCCTAGGTGTCAAGCAAATAGCAGCAACGAGCTCTAAACGCAAACAAAGAATTAGATCCAAAACAAGATACACTCAAGAATGAAGTTGAGTACTTAATTTATAATCTCGATAAGCCTTCTAGAAAGGTCACTTAGGCAACCCCTAAGACTTAGGATAGGGTACCAAAGGTCCAATGGTCTTACAAAATAAAAACCATAAAGTTAAGTTGACTTAGGATAGGGTACCAATGGTCCAAAAATAAAAACCATAAAGTTAAGTCGACTTAGGATAGGGTACCAATGGTCCAAAAATAAAAAACTATAAAATTAAGTTGACTTAGGATAGGGTACCAAAAGATCCAATAGTCTTACAAAATAAAAACCATAAAGTTAAGTTGACTTAGGATAGGGTACCAATGGTCCAAAAATAAAAAACATAAAAATACCAAAGTACACAAAATAGAGGCGCTAGGACCAAGTAAAAAGATAAAGGACCATAAGTCAACCAAAGGGGATCACAATAAGAAGATAAGGCAACCCTCACACCCATAAGACCAAGGTGTACCAAAAAGATTCATAACCAACCCCTTTTACCCATAGGACCAATCAAGACCAAGGACTTTAATCTTTTCTCTTTCTCAAGGTACATTGTTTCATATATCTTATCATCACTGTATAAGGAGAAGATCCAAACTGGATGATGTGATCCTTTGGTCCTTAAAACTGCTCCTAAGGGTTAGGTGCTAGTGACATCATCAAGGGGTGGCTAGACCCTTGAGAAACAACCTAGCAATAACCAATTAGGATAGAGGGCATCACACATCATCATCTTGGTCAACTTGACTAAGATTCACCTAGTTAACTAACCAAAAATGCTCCTGCAGGAACTGCTTGGTCCCAAACCAAGAATATGCCTAATCCCAGACCAAGAAGTCTCTGTCTCAACCTACAAGATCTGCTTGGACATCATATCCAAGAAACTGTCTAGTCCCAAACCAGAATACCCTAAAGACATATAGGGGCCCTAACCATATGTTAGGGACTTGGCCATGGCATCAACCTGCTTGGTCCCAGACCAAGAACCCCAGGAGACTACTGGGGGCCCTAGGGTACCTTCTAGGGTTTTACTCTGCCCTAGTTAACTGACTAGGGTACCATCCTCCCTGAGAATGGGTCTCGCAGCTGCACTAACTTTAACATAAATCCCTCCTCCAAGGCAATTACTCCACATTCCTAAGTGCCAATCCTCCTCAACAAGTGCACCGCTATAGAAGATGTCAAACCACTACAAGTGTGCTAACTACCAAATCAAGAGGCGTGCCTCCCTAGCAATGATCCCAAGGTAATCATAAACCCGCTAAGCTTTTCAAGTGTGAGTCAACCAAAATAAAACAAAGGGGTTAGCGATCTACAAGCCCTAGCTAGATGAAATCGAACACTCTAACTTTGCAAGGAAAGTGTTTTCTCCGACACCAGTCTTCTCCCTCTGTATCTTTACTATACTACAACCTACAAATCTAAGTTTGTTGCAACCTTGGAATATTTAATTGATCCCATAAATGATCCTAGAGCCATCTCCCAAACATCACTCTCTTCCATCATGGCATCACTCCACACATGCTCTGCAACACTAGAAGGTGCACCAATGGAAGAAGTCAATGCAACATGGTTGGAAAATATCTTAATAGGAATATTTTCCCTAGCTAAAGTTTTACGCATTCGTACATGCTCTTGTGCATCATGTAATGTCTAAGTAAGCCATCTCATCTTCTAGCAATGTTCCACCAATTTCCAAGACGTGGGAGCAACGAAACGCACATGGGGGACGAGTGGAGACCACCCCCAAATTTTTGGAAAATTCATGGGGGACGAGTGGAGACCACCCTAAAATTTTTGGAAAATTCATGGGGGACAGGGGAACGTCAAGGTCCCTAACATAGGGGGCACCGTCTCCAAAATTATCGATGATCCCCAACATACAAATCCCCAACATACTAACATAACAATGCCTCATCCCATCACCATTTAAATATTGAATACTAAATTCATCATTGTGCAATGTAAACACGATCATCGATATGATTTATCATATTTCAGTATTTGAATTTCAAATATTGGGATCCTATTCATCAATAGCACCTTGTTCCCCCCTCCTCTAGGCTCTAGCCTTACCTTTACCTTGAATCTCGAAGTTGATCCTCCAAGGGCAGTAGTCAACACCCTACAATTTTGATGAAAGTTTGTAATCCAAGCATTAAAATAAGGTCGAAAATTCAAAAAGTTTCCCATGCTTAATAAATTATTTTGCTTGAATGAAGGGTACATTTTTATTCAAGTTGTGATAAAAGAGTTCAACAATCAACACCATCAACATCAAGGTCCATAAGCGGGTTGATGTGCTTGATTAAATGCCAATCTCATACCCTCATACATCATAGAATCCAATGGAAACATTGCAATCCTAAAGCCCTAAATATTTTTAAACCAGTTGAATTCTGAATGGGATCTAAAATTCTACTTTTTGTATATGAAGACCGGTGAGGTTGGAACCACTCCCAAACATCCTGAAACAATTAATGGTAATGTTAAAAAATTTAGTAGAAGGATAGAAAATGAAAGATAAGGAGAATGTCACTTTTTTCGGGAGTGAGGGGGGCGCACCCCCGACTCTGGGTACGCGTCATGTGTAACATGTCTTTTAGTGATCTAAAGTAGAGGGTAAGGAAGCATCCTTCCTTTGGCTCTCTTCGTCCAGTTTTAGATCTAAGTCCTCTTTTACTTTTAAAGTAGATTGTGGAATAACAATATTTTCACTTCCTTAAAACACTAAAGGAGATACCTATTGTTACGCCCCTGATTCTCTGCATCGCACCCTACTAGATGTGCCAAGTAAGGAGGTCTTTTTGCCATTGTAAAAGACGAAGTTGGGCCTACTTTATGTAAAAGTGTTGGTCTATTGGTGTTCTAGACCCTTTGGCATGTCATGGCAGATCCTGTTAGTCCTCATTTCAAGGTGTATTAATCTTGTGGCCCTGTCACCTACCCCTTAATGGGTGGTAACTCCTCATTATGCTAGGCATTTATGCTCTAGGTAAGTATTGGTGCATTTTTGCGGTGAACCTCTTGTCTTGCATTTATAGATGTATCCAAGGCAATGTTATCGGAACCGGACCGGTCATCAAACCAACGAAGCCCAAAATGTGAACCGGACCGGAACCGGCAAAAAACCAGTTAAAAAACCGGCTGACTAAAAAATACATAAAATATTCATACTTTGTAAAAACATATATATTCATGTGCATACATATGAATCCAAACCATTAATACACAAATATGCAAAGTTTCTCATATATATAGCAAATATGGGTGCAAATACCCAAAATAGCACCTAGTGCAATACATCTCTGAGGTTCTGAACCAAATCACATCAACAAAGAGGCTCTAAATGGCCCCTACAATCCAAAAATAAACCATAGTACTAATGAATAACAATAAAGTGATCATATGACACTACCCTACTAGCTACTACTACTAGAGTCTAGTGTCTAGTAGTCTACTACTCCTCATCATCGTCCTCCTCATCCTTTTCCTCTTCATCCTCTTCAGGAGTGGGATTCTGATCCCCACTTGATTCCCCTGGCCCTAAAGGTGGAACCTCTGGAGGTGGGTCCAAATCCAACCAAGAAAGGTCTTCATTATCAAATATTGGTGCTTGAGTCTCCACAACCCACTCTGATGATGGATTAAAGTCATCCAAGGTTATGTTGCCTGATGTTGGTGTCTTGTTCAACAACTAGTTACGCCTCAGCCTAAGATTGTACTGGGTTGGGGGGTCTTTAAATAGTGTTAGGATAGGCTTAGGGTTAGGTTAGAAGAATAGGTTAGGTTTTATTTTGTGTTTTTTTTTTTTAAATTGAGTTCCGTGACTCCCCAGTCCCGAACCGACCAGTTCTATACCCGGTTTGGAAAAAAATCCGGTCTGAGGAAATTTTTTTACTGACCGGACCAGCCAACCCTGTAAACCGGTCAGACCGACCGGTTTTGTCGGTTCCGATAACATTGATCCAAGGTAAAGGTATTTTAGGGTTTCATCCAGTGTTACAAATATCGCCGATATATCGGCAACATCACGATATATCGCGATGTTAACTCACTGTTTCCCGATTTTTTTTGGCGATTTTTCCCGATTTTCTCACGATATTTGTCGATTTTATCACGATATTTGTCAATTTTTGGCGATATTTGCCGATTTTTGGCAATATTTGCCGATTTTTTCAAATATACTGTGATTTTTTTCTTTTTTTGTATTTTTTATTTTGCCGATATATTGCCGATGTTTGCCGACAT
This sequence comes from Pseudotsuga menziesii, assembly GCA_001517045.1. Taxonomy (NCBI): domain Eukaryota; kingdom Viridiplantae; phylum Streptophyta; class Pinopsida; order Pinales; family Pinaceae; genus Pseudotsuga; species Pseudotsuga menziesii. The sequence continues at coordinate 1,096,916 of LPNX010199425.1, read as the reverse complement.
TTTTGCCGATAAATCCGATAATTTCTTTTTGGACCCTTGGCAATATATTCGCCGACACGATATTTGTAACACTGGTTTCATCCATGTTAGTTTAGTCTTGTTGGTGAGGCATTTCTCTCGAAGAATCCCTCTTGTTTTGGGCATTGGCATCTTTGTTTGTCCTACGTAGATCAAGTGCTAACCTAGTGTTTCTTAGCTTTTCCCTAATTCATTAAGCATTGAATTGTCAATTTTTGAGAGGACGTCGGGCCTTGTTTTTCTCATTGCTCTAAGAATAAGACATGTCTAGTTCCTTCTTCTACTTTTTCAAAATTCCAAAATTCTATATGTTATATTTGAAAAAATACAAAAAAATCAAATGTATAGAAAAATCCAATGTTACAAATATCGGCGCGGCGCGGAAATCGGCAGGGTCCAGGAAACATCGTCTCGGGATATCTCGGCAGAACATCGGCAAAAATCGGCAAAAATCGGCAAACTTAAAAAACACAAAAATATTCATTTTTTTTCAATTTTTTAAACATCTAAAGCAACAATAACATCAAATAAACACATTGCCACATGAATATGGAAAGAAAACTGATATATAAGATATATAAGATGTCTAGAGATACATCACACATCAAAATGGATCATGTCCTAGTCCTACTCCTGAATAGTGAATACTGAATGTCTGAATCATCAAAAATATAAGTTATAACTTATAACAAATGCAT
>LPNX010199425.1:1067814-1093781 GCA_001517045.1 Pseudotsuga menziesii | reverse complement strand
AGATATTTTAACATGCTGCAAATATAATTTTAAAAATAAAAAATAAAAATAAAAAACAGAGATATTTTCAACTTATAGCAGATTTATTACAGTAGTAAATCCGATTTCTAGTTTCTTCTTGGAATCCTAATTCACATAACATATTGGCCAGGCTGTCTCAGTAAATTAACATATAGAAAGTTGAAACAACCAAGATTCCACTGATAAACAATGAGAAAATAAGTCTGATTTTCAGATCTGTTAGAGCATTCTGATTTTCGCTGGTCAAGTGCTTGACTCTAAATCAGTCAATGTGCTCTTTCAATGGTAATATCTCGGAGAGACCCGGTCGCTATGGACTGGTTGGGCGAGGAAGGTGGAAGCCGGCGCGGCGCCGCGGACAGAGGCACACAGTGGAGGTATTCCAATTTTTAAATGAAAAAAAAAACCTAATATTTACACAGTTGCTTACCTTCAAGACCTGCACCCTAATCGCCTGCTCCTCCCGACCTCTGCAGCGACCAAACGAATGAGGAAAAGAGCTAACCCGCGGGCGTAAAAAGGTAAAAAACGAACTTTTTTTCGATTGGCAGGAAATCGCGAGTCGATCCCGATATCTCGGCAAGATTTAAGGAGGAAATCGGCGATATTTCGGTGAAAAATCGGGCCGATATCGGGAGCCGATTTTATTTTAAAAAATCGCCGGTGGTTGAAAATCGCGATTTCTCGACCGTATCGCGATTTCTCGGCGATATTCGTAACACTGGAAAAATCCTAAAACTCAAATAAATAAAAGATCCAAAAAAATATTGTAATTTTAAAGAATCTAATCCGCTAAAAGTGATTTGCCCCCTTGATTTTATGATCAATCTCCACGAGCGTCACTCTTTTGTGGCTACTTAAGAGATCTTCGATTCTTGTGAAAAAGAAATTATATTTTTTTCAGATCTGATATGACAGGTACAGCCATCTATTCAACTTTGAAGTGCCATATAAGCTAAAGACAAGGTCTATCAACAGCCCTAATCATTTTGGTCTTCATCAAGTGGTTTGAGTTGGCCTTATTGGTTTTTTAGAAGGTTGGTTAGGGCATAAACTAGGCTTCTACAGCCATAATTGCAGGTCTGAACCATCTTGCAACAGCCATATATTGCATTGGGCATTACAACCTAAGTTACTCCAAGAGGTTACAAGCTTAATGTTGGTTGGTGAGAAGTAAGAGGTATTTTACTTGTGATTTTCTGAGGGTTTAATTGAAGTTTTCATACAACTTAATGTAAATTTTCCTTTAATATTCAACTAGGGCTAAACAGTTCATGCAAAATATCAACTGATAACCACACATGGATATCTTTTACAGTATGCAACGAAATATAAAACTGAGAAATAAATCACAACATCACACCACAATATTGACACTATTATTTTGGGTATAGAAACCCCCAGAAAAACCCAAGATGGGAAAATCGATGCAGTAGTCAGATATAGATTTTATTATGAGGAAATATGGAACTTTTACAATCACCGCAAATTCACCCAAACCTAGCGAATGCAGTACCCGGCAGAATCACTGAGCAAATCCCAGCTAAACCTCAACACCCTCCTGTGTGAGTGTATGGCCCAGCTATACGAAGCTCGATGATCCTGCTGCTCGCTCCTCCGTCTTCTCAGCTAAATCCTCTGTCTGACTGTCTCTCCCTGTCTGTATCCTGTCTTTGTCAGAATACAAGTGTGTGTGTTCTCTCCACCAATTGATCTCTCTTTTATAACTTTAGGTAAAGCGAAAACCCTAATTTCACTTTCACTTTAACCAGTGGTAAAGCAAAAACCCTAATTTCACTTTCACTTTAACTAGTGGTTCACTAAAGTTAATTTAGATCACTTTAATTTATTTTCCAAAGTAAACTTAGGAAAAGTAAATTAAATACAACTGGTTTCCTAATTTAAGTCTTCTGCATGCAAGAACACATGCATGCAGGAAGACCTTCCTTGTTGCTACTAGTTTAACACTTAATGGTGTTGGTCTTGTATTGCATTTATTGATATATTTTGATAACAAGATAGTGCCAAGTCTAATTGCCCCTTTCCTTCTAGATTTTTTGTTTAGTCATTGAGTATTTTGGATATCTTATTGACTCCATAAGGCATTGGTTGATTAATCTAATAGGACGGTTTATCATTAGAAGTAGAGTTGTTCTCGTTGTTGTGCTTCACAGGGCTACTTCTACTTACATCTAGAAAGCCTCCCATGGTTGAAGGAGCAAGGGGTAAAGAGAGAGGAGAGTGCATTGTGGTAATAATTGCCACTATGAGCAAGTAACACCTATGATCTTGAGGAGTGCACATCCTCGTCAAACTTCACATGTTTGCTCACCACTATCCTCCATTGTGCTAAAATGTACGTCTGGTAAGCCTTAAAAATCTCACTATATCCAAGAAAAATAACCTTGATATCAAGATATCCAACTTAGTCCTTTTCTCATAAGAACATAAATATAAAATGAACTACCAAAGACACGAATATGATACCCCAAGTTTCTCATCACCAAGTTCTTCCTCCAATGCCTTGTCCTTCAAAATCCTATGAGAATGTGTATTCAAAATTTACAGTATTATATTGCACGTCTCTACCAAAAGACACATGGTCGAACCCATGTAATGGATCATGGGATCATGGCCTTACCAGTCTCAACAATAGATCTATTCTTCCCCTCTACAAGCCCACGGTATTGAGGTTTGTAGGAAACTATGAACTTCCTCTTGATCCTTGTTCCCTTCCAAAAAAATCAAAATTTATGAGGTATACTCACCTCCATTATCTAAACGAAGCACTTTGATCTTCTACCCTATTTGATTTTCAACCAAGGCCTTAAATTCTGTGAACTTATTGAACACTTAATACTTGGTCTTCATAAAATAAATCCAAGCATTATATGAGGAATTATCAATGAAAATACATAATTAACATAATACAAATTATCTGTCAAAGAAGAGGAGGACAAAGGTCCACATAAATCCAAATAAATGGGCTCGAGATTCGAGAATCCCTCTCAAACTTTGCTCACTGCTTGGAAAAGCGACCTTGGTATGCTTGCTAAGTGCACATGCCTTGCATACTCCTTCCTACTCGACCTTGAAGTCCAATAATCCCCACGCCATGTTCTTCAAGAGAGGAGGCGCTCCATAGTGTGTATGTGACCAAAGCAACTATGCCAAATCTCACATGGCTTGTCCCCGCTATGCACTAGAGCACCATGGTTCACTAAATCTATCTGCAAACTATAAAGACCACCAACTCAAATCACTCTGGCCACAACATGGGTTCAATCTCTAATGTCAACCTTATAAGCATCAAACTCAACCACACCACATAAATTTGTTACATAAGAAATTGAAAGAAGGTTCTTCATCATACCAAAAACAAACAAATTATCAATCAACTCAAGAACATCACCTAAAGGCATCAGGTTAGAGATGGAGCCCAATCCCTTCGGATAAGTGGCATCATCACCCAACTCCACTCAAACTACTAGATTCTTCTAATTGTTTGTTATGGACTCGAAGATTATAATGCAAAAACACTAAAATGTTTACCCATGTTTGTAACTAATTACACTTCTTGAAGAGTATGTTCTCAAGAACACTACAATCATGTTCTCATTTGGAAGTACTACAAGTCTGGCTCAATACTCTAATTGCAAACTTTTGGCTCGAGAGTCTGATAGAAACAGCATAGATAAAAGCATCATCAAACACAATTAGGACATGCTCCACCCCCACCTCCAACACAAATGACTCAAGTAGGTCACCGAACAATGAACCTATTTACTTAGTTATATGCATTTATAGATATAAAAAATATCATGCCTCTTGGTCAAAAAACAAGCAAATTCAAAATGACCTTGCTATTGCTATTTAGTATTAAACCAACCTTCAAATGTAATATTGTAGCCTATCTTTGACCAAGAAGCACAACACTCACAAGAATTTTTTACCACATCATAAACAACATCAATCAAGATCTTACTCCTAAGAGCTACAACATAAGGGGCTTTGCAATCCAAGCCACACATAACAATTGCATCAATCATGGCTTACCAAAAGCAAGACTTTGTTAACTGTTACACTGCACCTGAACCCAGCGCATCTTCAGATGAACCCAAGGCAGAGAGAGGTCATTTTTTTTACCAGGAGGAGTGTCATTCAACAATGGTGGTCATGGCTGGGACCTTTGGTCCTTCCTTTAGGAGTACTATGGCTTAGGAGTACTATGGCTTAATGGCACTGTTGATTGCCCTTTGTTGGGAATCGGGATTATACTCATACTGCTGTACTTTGGATGATCTGTTGATGTACCTCTGCTAGTACTGCTGTGCACATGTGCTTCAGATTTGTTTGGTGATGATAAAATATGTGTAACTTGGTTAATAGTAAATACTCACCTATCACATGTGTTAGCTAGATATGTAAAGGACATTCCACTCTTATGGTATCTACATAAACTAAGACTAAAATTGGTTACTTACCTATTCTAAATGCATTACTGAAGTGGAGGTAGTAATTGCACATGCAATATTCACATTCATATTACATTTCTTCATTCCTTGAATTGACTCCAGTAAGGCACTGGTCACTAACATCCTTCGTAGAAAATATTTTTTAGTGTCTAGTGTCTTTCCAGAGATACAATAGGGCTCTCCCCTAAGAGGTTTTGACTTCCAAAGCAGTCTGGGAAGAGTGGCTAAGGTGTCAGTGGTCACTTTCTCCCTCATATGTTTGCTGGTGACTAGCCCTGCTAGTTCATCCAGTAACAGTTAACATTGAGAGACAAGTAGGAAGAGAAGCAAAAGTTGTCTATGGATTTCTCACCTATTCATGAATAGTCTACATGTGTTTAGTAATCTCTAAGATAGATTGGGATAGATTGGGAACCAAGTCAGGTATGAAGAGCAAAAATAGTACCCAAAGTACTAGTAAGAGCTGAGGGAAATGTATATTATCAGTCATAACAAATTCAGTAGAGATGGTTGTGCCATCAACAATAAAAGATGAGCCTTGACCAACATCAGCCATCGACTTTTGTTCCTTATTTTTTGTAACTTTAATGACCTCTAGATTGGCATTCATTCAATGGATAAACATCTATGAAAAATTTTGTACAATTCTACATAGTGACTAGGTAGTTTCACAAGACTACTTCCAGAAGTTTATTTCCCCCACGCAGGTTTACATGAAAATAACATCGGAAATCTTGGGTGTTCGTAGTGGTTTCCAACTCTCTCCTTCTCCAAATCAATTTAAATTTGCTCTCCAACATGATTGCGTCCTCCCACAATATCCCTGTAGGCGAGTTTCCCCTACAGAGACTTGCCAACAGCTAATTATATTCATGGAATCTCAATCAGCTCGGCAAGTTTGACCAAGTTGGCAAGTACTCAACCAAGTTTCCCAAAACGGCTTGGGAAATTGGTGAAAAGAGCCAACTCTCCAGCACTTGGCTGAGTCAGATGAGCAGTGTAGCTTTAGAATTAGATGGAGAGCAACTGCTCATTATATTCATGGAATCTCAATCAGCTCGCCAAGTTTGACCAAGTTGGCAAGTACTCGGCCAAGTTTCCCAAAACAACTTGGTAAATTGGTGAATAGAGCCAACTCTTGATTACTTGGCTGAGTCAGATGAGCTGTGTAACTTTAGCATTAGCTGGAGAGAAATACTGGCATCATGTATGACAATGTCCTCTTTTATGATCATGAAATACAATTATTCTACCTGAAACCTCAAAATCTAGCAAAAAAATTTTACATATTGACAACTAAATGCCTTGAGACCTTGTTGAAACCCACCAACCTAAAAGGGCACCACTATCTCAATCTACAGATAATGATGTTGTGCCTTCGAAAAAGCAGCCATCTATCCTTTCAAATAACCTTAATATCACAATCTAGACCAGTGTTACACTTCGCTTCAAACTACCAAATTTATTAATTTGTAAGTAGCTCTGTATTTCATTCACATGCAAATATGGATCTAAAGGGATTTATACGTCTCTGTTCTAGCAGTCTAGCAGTCCAACACTGTCTCACTGAATGATAACATCTGTGAGTCTGAGCTTTAGGCTGGCTGATAAATTTACAATAAAAATTCCTACAAGGAAGTAGTATGCCCTGTTAATATCTACTTTTTTATTTACGCGCAGAGTTGTAACCTTGTTTAATCATTTAATAAAAATACAACAGAGAAAAATATTATTTATGATTCATATTGACCAAAGGCATTCGCAATAATATTAAACAGACAGAAATTTGAATGCAAAACTTTCCTTTACAATGTCCCGCATATGTATGTAGCGAAAACCGAGCTCTAAAATGAAGCTCGTGAGATCAACCCTAAAGAATTGGATCAAAAATATTAAGAATGTTAAATAATCTGAAAGGTAACATATGTCAAGCAGTTCTAATTCTGGGAACAGCACGACAAAAAGTGACGAGGCATGGTAAGTGATCTGTCTGCACATTGTAGCCGTGTAGGCATTGAGGCCACGTTGGCAAATGGAGTCATCAAAAGCAGTTCTGGAAGTTAATTGTTTTAAATTTCCCATTTCAGTTAGTTGTCCTAATCTTTTCTGTTTTGGTTGTTTGGGGTTTTGAGGGCTGTTGTTCCTTGGATGGAGAATACAGAGCAGCGAAAAAAGGTTGCTGTCATAAAAAGACACGGACCAGCATAAAGTTTGTGTTCTTGCTGCCAGGGCACAAGTCAAACTGTACACTTCTGTATTTAATCTCTGTAGAGCATTCCTCTGTTCAATAAAATACTTATTTCTGACATGGTTTTCCTGTGTTTAATCTGATTTACTATGTGTCTGAATCCCATGGAATGGTCTGTCTATACTAATGGTCCTGTCCTGCATTATAGGCATTATATTCATGCTAGATTAGCAATCTAGTTTCTGGTTATAGTCCTTGTATTCGCAGGTATCCCCAGGTCAGGTCACCTGATTCCTAACAGATTGCGATACATCTTGCTGGATTTGAGAGAACAAATCATTTAGCCAGGATGACATATCAGCAAGTCAGGGGCAAATTTGGCAGAGTAGATACCGTTTAGCCCTGGCACCTAAACCGAAAGAAATCCATATTGTGCCGTCCCGCCCTTGACATCGGGGCATGTTTCTCAAAGCAGTTTCCAACAAAAAAAACAGCGGTACGAGTTCCGAGAACAACAATGAAGAAGGATAATAAACTATTACCAATAGGCTAAATTTAAAAGGGGTTTTAAGGATTGTTGATTGCCCTAACGCCCTGGTTACCCAATTTAAGGTTGTTATCAAGCAGCTCAAGTTCAACGAAACTCAATTTATATCAAGTTGAACATGCTATCACCCAGTTGCAGCATTAACTGAAAAACACAAATCCTAATATTTTAATAAGGTTTGGAATCTTCTTTCCCCGTAATTGAGCAATCTATATACAGACTTGACATGCAAATTGATTGTGATGCAATTTACATGAGTAAAAGGCGACATATGTACCTGCCAGCAACACAGGGGCGTACAGCAGAAGCCCCATAGTGAGAGAATAGACGCATCAATGTTTCGGCGGGCAGTGCCTCCGGAAGATGTTTAACCAATAGAGTCGACACCACGCTTTGAGCTTCGCCTTCTTGGCTTTCGCCTGGTTGTTGTTGTTGCCATTGATGATGAAGATGATGAGAGAACTGTGCATCCATTCTTATTCTTATTTCTGTTGCTTGAAAGAGGAGAAATAACTGCAACAGTTTCTCGCACTCAAACTCGCACATAGGCGAATGCTGTGAGTTTTATGTTCATTTTGAGCTCTGACACTCACGAATACGCTAACATCGCCACATGCATTGACAATGGGAAAGCTGGCCTCCGTTCCAGTTGCAAGTCGTCGTGTTTCTATCTAAACATGCCGATGCACATTGAAATCAAAGTCTGTGTGCCCGGCTTATTTGGGTTACGGTTGTTCTTCGTATGAGATTCAGAGCATGACTACTCGTTCTACTTTTGATTTTATAGCGGTTGTGAAATTCGTTCAACTACCTAATTCCATATTTGATATTGTCTTCTAATAATTTCACAAGATGAATGGACACTATTTTTCACAATGGTTTATAATCTCCTAATGTTTTCATCTGTTTTCCAATCTAAACTAAGTGTTGTTTTTCAATTTAAGTTTGGTATTCAATTTCTTTCCTTTGGAATGGCTTTGGGGCATATTTTAAATTATGGGTTGTTTTCCCATTTAAATTTAGTATTCAATTTCTTTACTTTGGAATGGCTTTGGGGTGTATTTCAACTATTTTTTAATTCTTTTGAATCATTTTCCAATTTGAAATTGGTTTTTAGTTTCTTTACTTTAAAATTGTTAATGGTTTCATCGATTTGTGGATCATTTTCCAATCTAAACTTGGTTATTGATTTCCTCACTCTAAAAGGACTTTCCAGTGTAAGTGTTTGGGTTGATGTGACATCATCCTTCCTCGTTTTGGTACTATTGCCGTTGATGGTTTTAGTGTCATGCCTTGTGTTCGTTATTACTTGCTTATAATTGCATGTGTACACTACAACAAAAACAAGTTTTGAGAAGGCTTTTTTGGAAGCACTTCTCCCTTTCTTTCTTTTGGTGGAGGTTTCTAGTGGAGGTAGGTAAGCATATGTTTTATATTCGATGCACCTGCAAATAGTGAGATGCACGGGTGCCCTATGATAACACATGCATAGGTGTGCTTATATATCTAAATGCACCATAAATAAAAATTCAAAGGGTGGCCTACCACCCCCGAATTTTGTAAGACACAAAAAAAATCACATCATAGTGGACACTAAACATATAAGCACACTAGTGCATATTGATACAAGATGCATTGATTTAAGGATAAATTAGACAATCCAAATTTTGTGAAAAAAAAAGATCTGCAGTGCTTGCTAAAACTATAAATGTACCCCCTGATTCGGACGTCGTCTGTCAGAGAAGCACCGGCCAACAAAAGCCAAGAGAGCTCCACGTATGAGTCTGTGCTCCTTCACATGCGCACCCTCCCGTAACCACTATCTAACTAGGGAGAAGGACAACTGACATTTCAAAATCATGAGCAAGCATTTAACCCAATGCATCATGAGGAGGAGACTCCATCCTCCTAAGGATCAACTCATTACATTCCTTCATTGTGATAAGATGGCAAGCACATTGATACCAACATAGTTCGTTTACTGAAGAAACATCCAATGTAAGTAGGACAAAGTACAATAATCCATAAATGGACAAGTATGTAATAATTAAATAATAGATGAATACATGATAGAGATGATTACAATGAGAATAAGAGCTCGTATATATACCCACAGGGGTGCCCTTTCATAAAGAGACGTGGCCTTGCATCAAGAAGGTGGCAGCTTTGTTGGAAGTCTAAGTTGGCATTGATGTCAAATGGGCTTTTATGGTTATTCAGTCAACAAACATATTTGAACTAAGTCTAATTTGCGAGTTTGAAGAAATAAAATTGTGTTATGAAAACCTAATATGAATCCTGGTAGTATGGCACTAATCTGAAGGCTTGAGAGGCCCTAAAACAAAACCAAGATAAAGTAGTCAAGAAAGAATCCTTGTAAGATGATCTGGTATTGATCTGAAGTTTGGAAAAAGCACTAAAATATAGCAAATATGAAGAATAAGAAAGGCAGTATTGTGTGTGTGGCGAAACATATTGTTTAATAAGACCACCTGGAAGTGTTTACTTACAGTATTGATCTTCTAAAGGTTTCAAAACCTTAAAATATGGAAGTATAACAATTGCAGGTAGCTCTAATGGTCTATGTGTCAAGTCTGTGAAGTATGGAAGGGTAACTTACATGTCAAGCTTTGAAGCTCTAGTAACCTACACGTCAATCCCTAGTAACACTACGTCAAGATTTTGAAGCATGGAAGGGAAAGAGCCTTAAGACCTCGAAGTATGGAAATAAACTTGTCAAGCAGCCTTAATACACCTTGAAGTTGACCAAAGGCATGGAAATTTTATTCTTAAAGTCAAATTTGTGTTGAGTCGACTCAATTGAATATTTGAAGAAGTTTGATTAGTAAACAGGACAAGTGAACTTACCTATTGTAGAATTAACATATAAATAAAGGCGTGAAGAGGTCATCTAATTAATGCAATTTGATGTGGAGCTCTGAGGCAAGAATAAGGATTGAGGGTGACTAAGGAGCTAGAATGAAGACTCGAGTTTGAAGAGCGATAAAGTCAGCTACAACCATTGAATTTTGTTTAGGTTGGATCAATGCAAAAGCAAGTGCATATGTGGTACGCCTATAACAGTGAATTGTTGGTAGAGGTTATAAAGAAAAATTTAGATTCAAGACGGCTTGAGGATAGAAGAAATGGAGTGTCTGTTTGTAACCAGCGAAGATAAGTATTCTTTTACTCTTAAGGGTGGTTGGGAGGTGCAGGGGAAAGACTTTAGTCCTTGACAGGTCACAGGTTGCAGCATGTATTTAGGGTGTCAATACATCCTTCCAATTGCAGCTAGAAAAACTCAGGGGTTATAGCCCCTTTGAAGGAGTTGTAGCACCTACATGAATACAAAACTGTATATTTTTAAGCAATAAATTTAGTGGTTTTTACCAATTGTTTTTCCACATAAATTTTGGTGTTGTTATTCTTGTATACATGACTTTACTAACTGTTAGAAGTATTCTATGAAAGGTTTATTTCTAATTGATTTTAAATTTAATTAATTGCTTGAAGAAAAATATACATATAACTATTGATTGAATATTTGACAAAAGAAGGATACAATCTAAATCACTGATTCACCCCCCCAGTGATTTATGTGTGTTCTACAATCTCTTCATTACATATTAGTTTATTGAATATTAATTATGGATTTATTGTTAATATTTATTTCTATTTATATATTATATATATTGTGTTTATTACACACATTGTGAACAAGCAGAATGGATAGGAGGACAGTGGGGAAACAAGACTAGGTGAGTTCAAATAATGACGGCTCTATCTGAAGCTCCTTCGAGAGGCTTCTAAAATTAAAGAAGCAAGACTCAATTAATAAACGTTATTGTTTCTTTGTGGTCTTTTCGTAGTCTGGTGAGTTCAAGATCGAATCCATGGTTCACTTACAACAATAGAAGACAAGTATCTCTACAATGAATCAACTTGGTTCATGCCAAGGGGTGGCAACTTTGTAGGATTGTGAGCACGGGGGGCTCTTAGAGGGTAGGTTATGTTTCATTAAAGCAATATGGTCAATGGCACTCAAATCTCTACCAATTATGGGGGAAACAAAGGATGAGGGTTCAACCATTACTTAAACATCATGAAGGAGACACAAGCTTCAACCCAATGTTATAAGTGATAAATTCCCCGTAGAATTCAACGAGAGATAGAGTAAACGAAAGATTGGGTGTGGCAATAGAGAGAAGTTGTGGACAAGGACAGTGTGAGGCATGATTTTTAGAGCTAGTTGATAGATGTGGGAATCTTCTAGAATCGGGATACCAAATATCTTCAAACTGTATGGCTCTACTAACATATGAAAACTCTAGTCAACAAATCCTTACTAGACCACGAGGAGGAACATAGAAAATCCTACTTCAAATGGATGAGATGCAAGACTAGATAAGGAGAATGAGTGCAAAAATCAACCTAATAGCCGTGGCACTACAAAAATTGAGTTCGCTGAAAAAACAACTAAAGCATAAGAGGTTCCCTCCGCATCTACTCAAGAGGTTCATTTTATATCCATTTCTTATAATGAGGGTCACACTTAATTTTCTTGTTTATTTAGTTACAAATGATAGCTATGGTTACAGGTCTCAATCATACATAGTTTGTTTTATTAGTAAGAATAACACGAGGAATACTCATATCAAACTTTCTCCTACTTTCTATTTTGTGCATAAGACCATCATAAGTGAAAAACTCATATACTACGTCTGGTCAGGTTTTCCCAGTGGGGAGGTTGTCTGGGCTCTTTCTTCCAATGGATTCATAATTTATGGCACAAATAATTTAATAAAATGATATGCATATGATGAATATATATGGGTGGTCGTTTCCTTGTATTTGGATACCATCAATCTTATCAATCTTTTCAACATGGGTGGTCGTTGCCTTGCATTCCTTGCATTTAGACATCATCAATCTTCTCTTCTCTCTACTCACACTCCTTCACACCTTAATAGTTAATCCTTATATCCACCCATATCTACAGAGAAGAATTGATTCTTTAAATTTGTATTAGCCTTACTATACATACTTTGAATTAAATTTGTATGGAATATTATAGGTTTGTTTTGTACAAACCGTGAAGAATAATCGTGGGTAAATTAAGCAATATTTATTTATGGTTTTGTCAAGTTTGGGATCCATTTATGTTAACATCAATCAAATCCCTTTTTCTTATAATATTGTTGATGTGTCCCAATCTTTTATTCTTGCAAATGTTTATATGAGTTGAGAATTGTCATTACTTGTGGTCCTATAAAGGATGTGTGTTGCTGACAATAATTGGTACGGTGGTATGTAATGATATGTTAAGAAAACAATTCGGCAATTGTCACATCCCCTCCCATCAATCCTACTCACAGAGGGAGACATGAACGATACAGGGGGTGCTAAAATTTTGCCCCCAAGGCCATATTATGAAATGCATTAACAACTAAATGCATGTGCAAATTCATATTGAGCAGACACATCGCAATTAAACCTTATTAATGCACACACGCAACATGGAATTACCAGCATGTTCATCACAAGCATAACAATAAAACCATGCACAACAACAAAATCATTTTCATGATATTTACAGACATCTAATTGAACAATTCATGTTGGTTTTTTTCATTCAATTTCACACAATTAACAGTCATTTATAGCACATAAATTAAGCATAATCAGGGGCAGTAGAAACACTTATCTTTTAATTGTAATTGACCAAGCAAATGGCTATGGAATAGTAACACTCCACCCAACTGTATGTTTCTGTCTAGTCTATATTCTTTCAACTAAGAGCCCACCCCCAAGCTTTGCTATGTATCCACTAAGGTGGAACTACTCAGGCTCACTCACGACCATAGGTACAAGCACTGATGTTAAGCCAACACATAACTGGGTTTGTCAAGTAAGTAGGGAGGCGAGGAAGGATATAACTAAGCTAGCGAGATAAACCACAGAGCTACATGCATCTCTATTTGACTTCAAACAAAGTTAGCACCCACATTACCTACCACACCTAACACAAGGAAGTTCCCCTCCTCTGCTACATAGTCCCTTAGGCACCCCTTCTCTCTAGTGCTCTTCAGGGTGGGCATGGAAAGATCCAAGCCGCTAAATCCTCAGGGATTCTTGCCTTCACTGGATTTATCAAGCAACATCAACCTCTGATCTCATTCCCGCTTCAATCCACTCTTGGATTTTTTCGATTTCTGGGCACATGATTGACTGCCAATCATGGAATTCCACTTTCAGGCTTCCAAATCTGGTTTTCGGGCTTCTTGCACTCTTGACTTTTCCCTATGGTTTATGTTTATGGATCCTCCGCTGGATTTTACTCCCCACATGAATTTCTAGTCATTTTTGGCACTTCAAAACGTGGGTTCTTTACAAGTTGTTATTTATGCAAATTTCACTATTGGGAATGCATAGCATGCTGCAATTTCATCTTTGGTTGTTCAGCAATGGAATGGGGAGGGTGGTAAACAAATTTCCATGAGGAAGAATGACTTATGGGTCAAGTAAACTTAGCCCATACTCAACCATACGAATTGTTGGGTTTCCCATGCTCCATTAATTTCATGAGTTGATTTCTCAACTACCATCTTACAACATAAATAAATGTCAGCAAGCAAAGTCAAGATGGGTTCTCAAGATGGCATTTGGAAACACAGGTTTCAATCCCATAACTCCTCACCTCTCCCTAGTGGATACACATGACCCCCTCATTTTAGTTTCTTCCATAGCCAACTCTTAGTATTTTTATTGCATTAAAAATATTTACATGCATATACAATTTTCCATGACTTACTAGCACATGGCTATGAAAATATAAATACATGCCTTTTTAAAATTCAAGCATTCGTTAACGTAGCCTTGGCCTTGAGCTCCACGCTAGGAACCATACAATGCATATACACAATATTCACATATAAAGCCAATACATTTTCAGGGTCAAAATGAGGGTATTACATTCCCCTCCCTCTTAGAACATCATTGTCCTCGATGTTCTCAAAACTTGAACAAAAATGGGTATGCCTCTTTCATGGGATCCTATAACTCCCACGTAGCCTCATCGGGACCAAGGTGCTTCCACTTCACCTTTACCTGTTTGACAGCTCGGTTCTGGAGCAATGTCACCTTCTTATCAAGGATGTGCATAGGTTCCACTTGGAACTCTCCCTTGGGTTCCACCTGTATCACATTCTCAATTATATGATTAGGACCATGTACATACTTCTTAAGTAAAGAAATATGGAAAACATTATGAGCTCTCATGTTAGTAGGCAATGCAATCATATATGCAACCAGTCCTATCCTATTAAAGACTTCGAATGGCCCATAATATCTAGGTGTCAGCTTGGCACAACTTCCCAAATTTAGGGAACATTTCCTTGGCTTCACTCTTAAATAAACATGATTCATAACTCTTCTGCTTGTCCTGGGCTACCTTTAAATTCTGCTTAATCTTAACAATTTATTTTTCCATTACCTTGTGCATTTTTTGCCCAACCACTACCCTGTTCACCGAACTATCCCAATTTACTAGAGTTCTGCATCATTTTCCATACGACACTTCAAATGGACTCGTTCCCAATGATGCTTGATGTCCATTATTGTACGCGAGTTCTACCAAGTGTATGTAATCCTTCACTTGGATGGTTTATCCATCACATACATTCTCAACGTGTCTTGAAGAACTTGATTCACCTTCTCAGTTTGACCATCTATTTGAGGATGACACGATGTGCTAAAATTCAGCTGAGTTCCCAACTCCTAAAATAACCCTTTCCAAAATTCAGAAGTCAACTTTGCATCTTGATATGGAACTATTTCCTTAGGCAATCCATGTAATCCAAATACTTCCTTCATGAATATATTTGCTATGTCACTTGCTTTATGAGTGGACTTGACTGGAATAAAATGATTTGCCTTTGATGACTTGTCCACCATAACCACAATTGAATCATGCTTCCTCACTGTCATTGGAAAACTTGTTATGAAATCCATAGAAATTGCTTCCCACTTCCATTATGTAATGGGTAAGGGTTGCAATATTCATGTTGGGTGTTGATGCTATGCCTTGACTTGCTGGCATTTTTTACGCCAAGCAATCTATTATGCTATGTCCTTCTTCATTCCATGCCAAAAGTATTACTTTCTTATTGCTGCTATTGTCTTTTGATATCCTAGATGTCCAGAGTGTGGCATTTGATGAATTTCATCCATCACTATCTTATTTAAACTTTCATAAGGAGTTTAAAATCTACCTTTATAAATGAGAAGATAATCTCCCCCAATCTAATATCCTTCACAGTTTTCATATACTTTTCCCTGTTGCAATTTTTCTTTAACTTGAAGGTAATTTTCATCGGTGTTTTGGGCTTTAATAACTCTTGTACTCAAATCTCATTTTCTTACACTTAATGTTGCTACAAGAAATTTTCTGCTAATAGTAAGGGCATCTGCAACCTTATTCTTTTTCCCTTTTACATGCTTGATTTCAAAATAAAATTCACATAGAAATTCCAACCATCTAGCTTGCCTAGCATTCAAGCTTGGTTGATCAAACAAATACTTTAAGCTCATGTGGTTTGTTCTGAGCTCGAACCTTCTCCCCAACAAGTAATGCCTCCACATCTTGAGATCGTGGATGATATCTGATAATTCTAAATCATGATTTGCATAATTCTTTTCATGCTCTTTTAATTTTCTCGACTCGTAGCAAATCACAAATCATTCTTGCATAAGAACTCCACCTAATCCTTCAATGCAAGCATTCGTGCACACTACAAAATCCTTCTTTGGATCTACAATCTTCAAAACAAGAGTGTTGGTAAGTAGCTTCTTCAAATGTTGAAAGCTCTCTTCACATTTTTCAGACCATACAAACTTTTCATTCTTCTTTTGCATTGATGTAATTGGATGAGATATCTTGGAGAATCCTTCAATGAACCTTCTATAGTAGCCTGCAATACCCTTAAAATATCTAGCATTTGTAACATTCTTTAGAGTAGGACATTCCATTGTGGCTTCAATCTTTTCCAGATCCACTGCAATTCCTTCTTCTGAGATAACATGGCCCAAATAATGTACCTTTCTTTGATAAAATCCACACTTGCTTAGCTTTGCATACAATTGGTGCTCTCTAAGAACTTGCAACACCATTCTTAAATGTTCCTCGTGCTCTTCTTAATTCCTTGAATAAACAATAATGCCATCCAAGAACACTAACATAAACTTTTCCAAATACTTGCTAAAAACACTATTCACGAGGCACATGAATGTGGTGGGTGCATTGATAAGACCAAATGGCACCACCGTGAACTCATAAAGGCCATATATTGTCCAAAAATCTATCTTGTGAATGTTTTCTTCCTTTATCCTCACCTGATGGTAACCAGACCTCGAGTCAATTTTTGAAAACACTATAGCTTCCTTCATTTGATAAAACCAATCATCAAGTATGGGCAATGTGTACTTATTCTTGATTGTCACTTTATTTAGTTGCATGTAATCAATACACGAACTTAAAGTCCCATTCTTCTTCTTAACAAATAACACGGATGATCCCCATGGAGACACGCTTGGTCTTATATACTTCTTGTCTATTAATTCTTGTAGCTGCATCTTTAACTCTACCAATTATGGCATGCTCATTCTATAAGGAGATTTGGAAATTGGAGTTGCCCCTGGAACAAGATTGATTGTAAAATCAATGTCTCTTTTTGGTGGCAGTCCAAACACTTCATCTAGAAGCACATATTTGAACTCTTGTAACAACTGATAATCCTATATCTTTGGGCCTTTGTATTCCAAATAATCTCGTATATGAGCTGCATATAATTGACAACCTTTCTTGTAAAACCTTCTTAACTATATGGTTGAAATCTACTCTGTTGAAACTTGCTTGGGAATTCCTCTTACCAACCTCGACTGTCCTTCTTCATCAATGCATTCAAGAATTTTTTCATAACAATCTACCTTGGCTCTATGCTTTTCCAACCAATCCATGCCAATAAAAGAATCATAAGACCCTAATGGTAGGACATTTACATTTTATTTGGTTAGGAGTCCATTCAACTCTATGGGGCATTCCATCACTACTTCACTCACTTTTCTTTTTGTCCATGTGACTAATTTAACTAACAACAATTTATTGTGCTTCACTTTTCCAAGAGAACAACATTCAACCACTTTTGGAGAAACATAACCATGAGCAGGTCCTATATCAATCAAAACATAAATGGATTTCTTAGCAATCTTACCTCAAACTTCCACTACTATTGATTGATGGTTATCCAACATTGCATAAATTTGGGGAGTCACTCTTTCTGCATCCTCCACTATAACTATTGCTTCTAAGTTGTGCAAGCCTTAAGGGTTATTTTTCGATGTGTATAGTCCTTAAGCATGTGGGGTTCTCCACATCCCCAACACTGAAGTGGTCCCTTTCGCCCTTTTTCTACTGCTACTATTGGCTACTTCGTGCTTGTTGTACTTGTTGGAAAGTCATTTGTTGATTTTTAAATGATGGCTTGAATCCACTTCTCCTTTGGTCAAACCTTCATTTTGGCTTTCCCTTCCATGGGATCTTTGATTTTCCTTTGCTCTGCTCATAACAATGCATTGCCATCTTGATGGCTTCATCAAGAGTTGGTGGATTAACAAACTCAATCCTATCTATGAAATTTTGAGGTAGACTTCCAAGGAAGCACTGGATTTTTACTCTTTTATCTTTGATGTTATCTACATATCTCAACAATTCCAAAAACTTATGGACATGTTCTTCCATAGACTTATGTCCCAACTTTAGTTCATTGAACTCCTTTCTCTTGTTATCATAATACCCAGCAAATATGTATTTTTCCTTGAAATACTTCTTAAATCGCTCCAAGTTGATCCTTCTTTCCTTGATTCCTTTTGATTGCATGAGGTTCTCCCACCAAATTGAAGCTCTGCCATTCAGATTGTAAATCAAAATCCTAGTCTTTTCATTTCCTAAGTAATTATGAATTCTAAAATACTTCTTCATCCCAAGAAGCCATGCCTCTACCTCTTGACCTGTCTTACTTTCTCCATCGAATGTGGGAGGCCTTGCCTTTCTAAATTCTCCTTGTGGGATCCCTTTGAATTTTCGTCTTCCTTCAAACATGCTAGAAGAATATCTTAAGGAGGGTGCTATATGCTTTTTACTCATAGAACTCTTTCTTGGGCTTGGATTCCTCTTCCTAGAGCAACCTCTAGAGCGACTCTCTACATTTTCTCCTTCTTGGCCCACATTGCTTGGATTGGACCAAGGTTTATCCTCTGCTACATGTCAATGACGCTCTACAAAATAGCAGTATTGATCTGGTTCTATTCTTCTCGAGCCTTCATTAATCTTTCGTTGAAACTTATCATGGTTTCAACCAAATTTTAAGGAGTGATTTGCTCTCTTCTCCCTTCACAAAGTCTTCTAGACCTTCGACTCCGACTACTATATTTTGTACGTTGGTGGTTAGAAGTCGACACTTCAGAATGATTCCCATATGGTACTTCCCCGAATTTATGGCTCTGACTAATACCTTTCATACGTCGGGATTCAAGATTCGACACTACCGAATGACCTCCAAATAAGACCACCCCGACTTCCCAACTCTGTCGACTACCTTCTGAATGTCGAGAGTCGGAAGTCGGCACCAACACAACGATCCATCCACGAACAACCTACTGATCCTGATGTCGACACCTCAACACTACCTAAATAGTAATAATACAAACGTTTTGACCTTTTGAATCCGATGTTGGAGGTCAGAAGTCGACAATATGCCCATATTACTGCCAACTTCTCATGTCGATATCTTTCATGTTCGAAGTTTGTTTTTGACAAAATGGGTATCATTAGAAAGCTCTCTATGGGCTTTATGCAACATTGTGATCCTCTACAACATTTGAAGATTTTGATTTCCATCCATTATCTAACACACCATTTCACTATACATCTATAAGCACTCCTTGTGAATTTATGATTTGTTGCCTATAGGTGTAGATTTCGACCCAAATAGCTTCAGTGTTGCAACCTCACTCTAATACCACTTTGTCACGTCCCCTCCCATCAATTTTAACCACAAAGGGAGACATGAACGATACAGGGGGTGCTAAAATTTCGCTCTGAAGGCCTTATTATGAAATGCACTAACAACTAAATGCATGTGCTAATTCATATTAAGCATACATAGAGGAATTAAACTTTATTAATGCACAAACACAACATGCAATTACCAACATGTTCATCATAGGCATAAGAATAAAACCATGCATAACAATAAAACCATTTTCATGCTATTTACAGGCATCTAATTGAACAATTCATGATGGGTTTGTTCATTCAATTTAACACAATCAACAGTTATTCATAACACATAAATTACGCTTAATCAGGGGCAGTAGAAATACTTATCTTTTAATTGTATTGATCGAGCAACTGGATATGGAATAGCAATGTTCCACCAAACCGTAGGTCTCTGCCCAACCTATATTATTTTAGTTGAGAGACCACGCCCGATTTGGTCTGTGTATCCACTAAGGAGGAACTACTCAGGCTCACTCACAGCCATAGGTATAAGAACTCAAGTTAATCCAGCTCACATTTGGGTTTGTCAAGCAAGTAGGGAGGTAGGGAAGGAGATAGATAATCCAAGGATCTCAACCAGAGAGATACAAGCATCTCGATTTAACTTGAAACAACTTCAGCACCCACATTACCTACCACACCAAAGGTCCCCCTCTCTGCTACATACTCCCTTAGGCAGCCTTTCCCTCCAGTGCTCTTTAGGGTGGGCATAGAAAGGTCCAAGTTTCTAAATCCTTAGCGATTCTTTCTTTTACTGGGTTTATCAAGCAACTCAAACCTCTAATCTCACTCTCGCTTTTGTCCACTCTTGTATTTTTCCAATTTTTGGGCACGCGAATGTCAATCATTGAATTCCACTTTCGAGATTCCAAATATAGGTTTTCCCATGTATTTTTGGGCTTCTTGCACTCTCAATTTCACCTTGGGGTTTATGACTATAGATCCCCCACTGGATTTTACTCCTCACATGAATTTCTGGGCGTTTCTGGAACTTCAAAACATGGGTTCTTTTCAAGCTGTGATTTCTTCAAATTTCACTGTTGGGTGCATAACATGCTGGAATTTCATCTTTGGTTATTCAACAATGGAATGGGGATGGTGGTAAATGAATTTCCATGAGGAATAATTACTTATGGTTCAAGTAAACTGAGCCCATACTCAACCATACGAATTTTTATGTTGGCCATGCTCCATTTATTTCATGAGTTGATTTCTCAACTACCATCTTACAATAGAAATAAATGTCAGCAAGGAAAGTCAAGATGGGTTCTCAAGATGACATTTGGTAACACAGGCTTCAATCCCACAACCCCTCACCTCTCTGTAGTGGATGCACATGCCCCCCTCATTTTAGTTTCTTCCATAGCCAGCTCTTGGTATTTTTATTGCTTTAAAAATATTTACATGCATATACAATTTTCCATGGCTTACTAGCACATGGCAAACATAATATAAATACATGCGTTTTTAAAATCCGAGCATTCACTAGTGAGGCCTTGTCCTTGAGCTCCATGCTAGGAATCATACAACACATATACACAATATTCACATATAAAGCCAGTACATTCTTAGGGTCAAAATGGGGGTATTACAACAATTTTTATGTAGGGTGCTTAAGGGGAGGGTCAAATCAAAGTGAGAAAGGAACCAAAGCACATACAAAACTATGAATTGGAACAACAACATCAAAAAAGTCAATTGCAAAAGCGAATTATTTTTGGTTTGGTCATTGGTATTGGTGTACACGGAGTCGTATTGGCTAGGAGTTGGATTTTAATAGTTGTATTAGCTTTGAAAATCCTGGCTAGTACAAAAATGAAACCCTTCATTTGAGCTTGCAAATCCATGTTTTGCATATCATTAGACAAAGCAATTTCTTCTCTTAAAGTTGAATTAGCAGTTGCTCGAACTGTACAATCAACCAACCTCAATAGATCACCTCTTCTTGAGAAGCAATATGGACAAGGATTTGAGGTATGCCAAAATTTATTGAGGAAGTTGATAACTTGGAGTTGGTTATGTGAGTATGTATGTGAATAATAATTCCTATTAATTTATCTGAAACCCCCATTATAGTTTCAGCACAAATGATTTGAATTTTCTCTTGAGATATTTAAACTCGGGAAATTATTAATAATAATGCGACCTTTATTCACCTCAAGAGTTATTATAGATGACCATTAATCATCTTTAGTCGCTTAATTATGACATCTAAATCAATGTATGGTGTGAATTTATGCTAATTGGTATGCCACTAGTTGTAGATTTTTGGCATTGGAATGAGAATTGAAAGGATTCAATGCTTTTAGTTTTTATTTTTAATCTTATTGAAAATTTTGAGTGTTGGGTAGCTCTACAGAGTAGATGTAAAGCTAGATTCTATTTTTTCTAAGACTGTGGCCAAATATCTAAAGTCTAAAATACAACTGACAATTGGCACATTTTTCCTAGTTGGGTTAATGTTTAATGGTGAGGTTAATGACTTTTAAAGTTGATTATGGGTTTCCAATCTTCCTTCGAGCCTATGGTTAACTGTTATCCTTCGTGAGATGATTTTCTTGCATGATCAGACCAATTCACAGTTTGAAACTTGTGGGCCAACTCACCTTACTCAAGTGGGGACATTGTTTATCCTTAAAACATAGTTTGTCGAAGCATCATTTTCAAGAGAAAAAACATGATATTGACATCTTAAGTTTATGACGAGTACAATGAGGAAATTATTTTTTATACAAAATTTGAAAATCCGAGATGAATATGGATGCATGATAAGAAAAGTTAACAAAAAAAACCACGTCAATATTTATTCCTCTTGAAATATACATTAATTTTTCTACTGTTTCCAAGATGTTCCTTTAGTCTCTCTCTCTTTTAAGTATTCATAACCCTCCTCTCTTCTATTTGGAATTTACTATAAAGTTGGGAGTCCATGAACCACGTCAAAGGAAAATGCACTCAAGGAGGTTGTCCACACATACCCACAAACATGGGTGATCCATATTTATAGTTTGTCAAATGGAAATCTGCAAGGTGAATATAATACACTTGAAATATTGAATCAATAAACCAAATAACATAATATCCAAGAAATTTTTAACTTGCAAACTAAGAGATGACACCAAACTATTACATAGCAAGGTTTTCCTATTGTAAGCTAGTGTCCAACATAGTTTTTCAAATAATAGGTTGCAGATTCATTTGAAGCTATGGCCTAATTTCAAACAGTGGGTTTTACCATTATTCTTATTTTTATTTTTTAATTTATATATTTTTTCCACATATTGATTCAAGTTTGAAGGCATCCAACACAACCTAAGAAACAAGAGGATATTTAAACATTATCATTGGAAAACCCCGCTCAACCTAAATGAAGGATTTTATCAGTATGTTATTCATTTCCACTATAGTATTGGCTATGGGATAAGACTAGAAATGTTTAACCTAGTATTCACATTCAATTTTCGTGCATTGGCTTTGATTTGGAGACATTTGTTATTCTTTTGGATGGACTTCATGTTCTTGGAGCACACTACATAACCTCGACATTTGTTTTACTTTTAATGAGAGTAACATTAAATATTTAACTTCTCATGTGAAGTACGATATATGTCGAAAATGCACGCTCTCTAAAATAAAATTTGACTTTATTTATATTTTGTTTAAGTTTTTTTTAGAAGAAAAATAACAGTTCCTTGATATTCATTAGAATCAAAGGTGGCGATATACATTTCTATGATACTAGTTATCATATCCAGCAAAAAAACACAAACACCAGTACTCAATGGACTCAACAAACTGAGCATCCAAAATCCAGGCTCCCCGGCAAAGAAAACCATACAGCCTCCAAGAAAATACCATGCCACCTTACGGCAAGTACAAAGCACCAAAACTTACTTCTAGAAGCTAAACACTTCAGCAAATAACACCCTATAACAAAGCTTACAAAAAGGGGCAAAAAAACACACATACAGAAACTCCTCACTACTCCAGAGAACCAAGTAGCAGAAAAAGGCAAAGGAAACCCGCAACAATCTATACCACCAAAAGCGGGAAAGATACTCATCCATCGATAGAGTAAACAAGTACTTGTACATGATACTTAGCCTTCTAATATAAATAAATTACATCTTATCTTACTCTAATTGCTTGCATATTTTGTACATTTTCCACATTTAACATTTCAGTGCTTGCTTTAATTTATGATTTCCACTTCTCAAGACCATAACAACATCGTTTCCACCTTGCCCCTCATTACATCGTAGTTTTTGTATTGTTGTGTGTAATTGCTAGTTTATTTAATTGTTTGGTGTTTTAATAAACAAAATGTTATCTCTATTTGCAATATTGATAATATGAACTATTAACTTCTATGTCACTTTAGTTGAAGGTATTTTTAAATTTTTTTTAATTTAATATAAAAATATATAATTATTTTCATAATTTCACAAAAATGTTTAATAAAGCAAATTGATTTAGAAAATCAATCTAATATGATTTAAGATTGTTTTCATGATTTAATATGCAAGATGTTATAACTATATAAAATTGGAGGTACTTTTTCTTCTTCTTATATTTAACTAGCATACAATTTAACTTTAACAATATTAATAAAAATTAAGTAAACATATTTACGAATAAATTTATGAAATATCATTTAATAAGAGAATTTGATTTTAAAAAGTAATCAAATTATGAAATCATTCATAACGTCTTGGAGTAAGACGTTAAACTGCTTTTGATTGGATAAGAGCATGTCTTCCTTGGAAGTAAGGAAACATGTTAATGACGCAAGACCTAGAGGCATCTGGTAGGAGTGGAAGTCTGCCCCCTTACGGAGCACCAACGAGCTATTTAAGGTGGCGTGGTTTTCTTTTTATAACAGTGATGAGTCAACTCACATTTGCATATAGAATTTAGTGATGGTTGTTCTCAGTGTCGGTTTGACAACTGAGTTATGATAGTTTTGCCATCTTTTAAGAAAATAAGAAAAAATTTATTGTATCTTGTTGGAGAACAAACAATTCACCTTGAAGAAGAGTTAAACATTATATGTTATTAATGATTATAAGTATTCACCATCACGGCCCGAGACACGATATAGAAAGTGACCCCAGAATAACTTACGTGCGACTGAAGGTTGCCATTGACCTCGACCAAGTTCCAGTGTCATTTTGGAGCAAGCAAACAGAAACAGAAGCATCTGCTCCACTTCTGCAAGCATAGGACAGAGGCGTCGAGATTCGAAGCAGGTCGAGTCAACCCTTGGGCGTTCAGAGAGGCCGTAGGCTGCATGCGAGCTGGGCTTCTGGCTGTAGCTGGTCTGGAGGAAGCTGCCAGGTCTGCGTGGGCCTCTCAGGCTCAGGATTGGGCCCCTCCACGAAGGAAGTAAGGTAGCAGGTCATGTGTTGATTGGTTTTCTGGTGTGGAAGGCAGATGGCGTCAGAGGGGGATAGAGATCCGCCCACTGAGTGCTCAGATGCATTCAACCGGCTTATAGCCTCTCAATCCTCGAGATCTGGTAAAGGGGAACCCCCGAAATTCGTCAAAAGAATTGAAGATGTGCCAGAAGTGGCCCTTCCTCCGGCAGAAACCATCCGGGTTTCCCTCTCTCTAGCAGACCGAGCTCTCATCGGTCAATTCACGGGGCTTTGGCCCTCGCCAAAGACAACTGATAACTGGATCCAACGAAATTGGAGGCCACTAATCTCAAAAAATGTGGCTTCATACTCCGTCGGTAGGGGTTACTTCCTCTTCGACTTCGAATCCAAGGAGAATAAAGATCTAATCTTTTGAAACGGGCCTTATTTCATGGGGCCACAGGGCCTGTATCTTAATGGATGGACCCCGGACTTTGATCCTGAGGCGGACATTCCCAAAGCTGTCCCAGTCTGGGTCAAACTGCCAAATCTCCCTATGCATTGCTAGAATACCAAATCTCTCCGAGCCATTGGGAATGCCTTGGGAAAATACATTGACATGGCTAGCCCCAAGGACCAATACTCCTGCGCTCGCATCTGTGTGGAAGTGGACCTAGAAGCTGGACTCCCAGAAGCCGTCAAATTAACAGTAGGAAATTGGGCTCACTACCAAAAGCTAGACTACGAACAGCTCCCATTCAAATGCAGAGGCTGTCATGAATATGGGCACTTCATTCGAAACTGCCCCAAAAAGCTTGAGCTCCAACAAAACAGGCCAAAGGGCTGGCAGAAGGTGAATAGGGCTAAAACCAAAAATCAACCTGTAGAGGAGCCAAAGAAGGATAAGGGGATTAGATCCACTACCCTTGAAGGATCTCAAGAAATCCCCCCAAAAAAAGATATCATTGAAGTAAGGGACGAGACTAATGAACCGGAAGAGAAATCAAGTAATGGAGATAGCAAGGAACCTGAAGAAGCCATATCAGAGCCCCATAAGAAAGATCAAGACGAAGATGCAACAACACTAAAAGCAGGAGACAGTATAGGGCAATCCGAGGAAGAGCCAGAACCAGAAACGGAAGAGGAAGAAGAGGAGGAAGGGGAAATCGAGCTATCTACCCCTAGAAAAACTAAAACCAAGGGAAGGAAATCTAATAAAGAAGTAAGGGATCAAGCTACCTATAAGGACAAGATGTTAGGGTCT
>LPNX010199425.1:1050720-1067690 GCA_001517045.1 Pseudotsuga menziesii | reverse complement strand
CTCCTTCGTGAGGAAAGGAGAAATCTGGTGGGGAATATTATCCTGGCTGGGGATTTAAATGTCACCCTCAGCCAAGATGAAAAGAGAGGGGGCTCTCTAGTCAGAGGCCCTATCAGAGAAATGGTGGATGACACCATTATGGATTGGAATCTCATGGATGTGAAGCCCTCTGCTGGTAAATATACCTGGAATAATAAACGGACGTGGCCAGGGCACATAGCAGCCAGACTGGACCGCTTCTTGATCCAGGATTCTTTCCTTCTGCTTGGGCTGAACCTCTCCTCTAAAATTTTGCCATTCGGAGGCTCGGACCATAGGCCTATCCTTCTAGAGATGATGAACCCCAAGAATTTAGGCCCGATTCCGTTCAGGTTCAACTCACTGTGGGCCAATCGTTCGGAGTTCCTCAATATTGTTTCTAAGGCGTGGGCCCCTCCGGTCACTGGGTCCCCTTTCTTCATTTGGGAGGAGAAGTTGAGACATCTTAAGAAAGCTTTAAAAGATTGGGCCAAGTCGCTAATCCCTCCTGGCCAAGCCAAATTTCTTGCTGCCCACGCGCTGGAAATGCATCAAGCCAAAATCGAGGATGGCACTGTGGATTATAACGACCTTCAATTGGAGACCAAGCTCCACTCAGATCTCCACAATGCATGCTGGCAGGAGTCTGAATGGTGGAGGCAAAAAGCTAGGTGTAAATGGCTGAAAAATGGTGACCGAAATACTAGCTATTTCCATAAACATGCAATGGCCAGAAAGAATTTTAATTATGTCAATGAGATCCATACTTAGGACAATTTGATTAACAATTTTGAGGACATTAAAACAGCAGCGACTAGCCACTTCCAAGATCTGTTCACGGCTCAGCCCACCCAGGAAGACGTCGATCTCCTAAATCTAGTTCCTAGAGTAATGAAGACAAAGGATAACGACTCGCTGATTAAACCCATCACGCTGGAGGAAATCAAACAGGCAGTCGAAGTTATGGAAGAAGACTGAGCTCCGGGACCTGACAGTTACACAGTCAACTTCATTAAAATTTGCTAGGATATAGTAAAACATGAGTTATTCAAAATGATCTCTAAATCTCAAAGGTGCAGCAGAATTGGAGGAAGCACCAACTCAGCATTCTTGGCCCTCATTCCAAAAGAAAAGGATGCCAAGTCATTTGATAGATTCCGGCCAATTTCCCTGTGCAACATAGGGTATACAATTATTACCAAGATCATGGCCAGCAGACTAAAAAATATTCTGCCTGGGCCTTGTTCCGGAGAATCAAGGAGGATTTGTTAAAGGCAGAAAAATCTGGGATAATATCATCTTAGTTCAAGAGGCTATCCATTCCAGCCTGCAGAACAGGGAAAAAGGAATGGTGGTAAAGCTTGACTTAGCCAATGCTTTTGACAGGGTCAACCACACTTTCTTATTCCAGGTAATACAGAGGTACGGTTTCGCCCCAGAATTTATCAGTTGGGTCAAGGCCTGTATCAGTAAGCCTTGGATAGCCCCGCTTATCAATGGAAGAGCAACCCCTTTCTTTCAAGCTTCGAGAGGTATGAGGCAAAGGGGCCCTCTCTCCCCCCTGCTTTATGCCATTCAGGCTTCTGTCCTTAGCTATCAGTTGGAAAATGCCAGGCAGGAGCAGGACCTTCCAGGCATTAGAATGGCCAGAGGCACGAAAGATATTAATCATGCACAATTTGCGGATGATACCATCTTACTCAGTGGAGCCAGTCAAATCATTGTTCGTCGTTTCCAGAGTGAAATTACTCGTTATTGTCTCGCCTCTGGAAGTAAAATCAACTTAAGAAAGAGCCAAATCTATGGCTGGAATGTAAATCCCAGGGAAATGCTAGAGATCTCCCGGGTTCTCAATATGAAAGGTGTTGTTTCCTGGGAGTCTTTCAACTACTTAGGGGTGCCTATCTTCAAAGTCAAGACCAATAGCTCAGCTTGGCAGCCTATTGTGGAAAAAATTAAAAGTAAAGTCACAGGATGGGGGACAGCCTGGTTAAATCTGGCTGGTAAAGTGATTCTAATTAAGGCAGTGCTGAATAGTTATTTGCTGTACCAGTGCTCTATGATTCTTGCTACGGTCAAAACCATTTCTCAAATAGAAGGTATGTTAAGATATTTCCTGTGGCAAGGTGGAGCTAACGGGAGTAAAAAAATTGCATTGGTTAATTGGAAAACTGTCAAAATGTCAAAACAGGAGGGTGGCCTCCAAATCAGGGATTTAAGAGCTCAAAATCTTGCTATGGGATCCAAACTGCTTTGGAGTATGCTAGCTCCCAATCCGTCCTGGTGTAGCA
Organism: Pseudotsuga menziesii; assembly: GCA_001517045.1. Lineage (NCBI taxonomy): Eukaryota > Viridiplantae > Streptophyta > Pinopsida > Pinales > Pinaceae > Pseudotsuga > Pseudotsuga menziesii. The sequence goes on along the minus strand of LPNX010199425.1, from coordinate 1,065,381 downwards.
CTATGCTGAGATGTAAATACTTCCCAGGCCATCTACTGAGATGTATTGATGAAGACAATCCTGTAAACAATGGATCAGCAATTTACAAATTATGCATGAAGGCGTTGCCTCAATTCAGGGAGGCGCTTTATTGGATTCCAGGCAATGGGCAATCCATCAACGTTTGGAATGATGCAATTCTCTCTAAAAATCCACCTCAGCTCCCACGTCTTCAAGCCTGGATGGAGTCGCTGGGCCTATTTTCTCTTTGGGATATTTCCACTTGGGAGAGAGACGCACCAAATCGATGGGGAGGCTGGGATGTTCCAGCGTGCCCTGAAGAGCTGGAGGACGACAGGAACAGGATGCTAATTCACTTGGCAGGGCTTGCTCCACTGGAAAAATTCAAGAAGGATAGGCGTGGTTGGGGCTTTGGCAATTACACAGCTCTTGCCGGTTACCAGCGTTTTGCAGCCAATTATAACGTTCCAGCTAATCCAAAGAAATGGAATATCTTATGGAATTGCAGCACGTTACCTAAGATCGATTTATTTATATGGACACTATTGCATGAGAAAATTCTCACGGGGGAGAATTTGGTTAAAAAGGGATTTGCTGGGCCGTTCCGCTGCCCCCTTTGTGCAAAAGAATCTGAGAATATCAGTCACTTGTTTTTAAATTGTCCGTATGCTATATCAGTTTGGAAAGATGTGATAAAGAGCTGGGGAGTTGGAATGAAGTTACCAGTTAACATTCAGGACTGCTTCCTTAGCTGGAGCAATTCTTATCAAGGAGAGTTGACTAATAAAAAAGGATTGAAGGCCTGCTGGATGAAACTTCCCAAAGTCATCTGCTGGGGTCTCTGGATTGAAAGAAATCACAGATTTTTTAAAGACAAGCAACAACCAACGTGGAAGACAGCCATAAAAATAAATGCTCTTTTTAAAGAGATCGTTAGAATTTCAAAAATCCCAAATAATAAAGGAAATTTGACGGTCAATGAAAAAAAATTGATGCATAGTCTTGACATCAAGACTGCAAATCATATGGTGGCTAATAAGGTGGAGGATTGGGAGATCAGGCAAGATACTTCACAGTTTGAGAATTGGCTAAAAGAGAGGAAAATTTTTAAACTTTTCTTCGATGGAGTCTCCAAAGGGAATCCGGGAAGAGCGGGAGGAGGTGGCGTTATTTTTGACCCTGGAGGAAAAAAGGAATCAGAATACTTCTGGAATATTGGTTATGATTCCAATAATATGGCGGAGGCTTATGGGCTTTGGTAGGGTCTTAATCAGCTTAAGGTAATAGGCGCGGAAGAAGTTATGGTTTTTGGAGATTCCAGAATAATTATTCAGGAGCTGAATGGGGGAAGTAGGGGCAAGAATGAGCGCATTGCAAGACTGATTAAGATAATTGGATCCAAGGCCAACACGTTCAGGAAGATTAAATTTTTCCGTGTTCTTAGAAATCTTAATGTTTTGGCGGACTCGGCGGCCAATAAATCCATAGCTATTGGCCTTAATGAGCTATCTGTTAACTCGATTGTAACCATTGACATCCCTCCTTAGTTTGCTTTTGGCTATATGCCTGGCACTGGTTGAGATTCTGGTTGATTGTTGTATTGTGTTCCTCTGTTCAACATTTTCTTTACTGAGCTCTCCTCTATAATATAACCGCTCTTGTTAAAAAAAAAGGTATTCACCATCACAATCTAGATTAAATGATTCCATAAAACTAAAGTTAAACATTATGTGTCAACTCTAAATTTAAATGAGTGATACATCTCAAATTTGATTTAAAACCAAAGAAATCAATTAACAACAACAACATCAACTTGACATGAAAAAACATAATATACATGAGGGATATACATATCAATATACATGTCAAATATACATCTCATCAAAATCAGTAAACATGTCAAATATACATCTCCAGTATACATGCCAAGTATCACTACTAGCTAGGTTTGCCACCATAACCAAAGGCATAAATGGGTCCACTACTAGAGGTAGAAGGTCTATCAGTTTCCATGTCAGATAACAATGAAGAAAGTAGAGTATGATATATGTCTCCACCGGTATCCATATCACCTGATGTGACCATAGTGTCATGTACAACATCAAATGCTACTACAATAGGTGTAACATATGGTATTGTTGTAAATGGTGGCACAAGTGGATCAATAATTGCTGACTAGGGTGGAGTAGGAGGAGGATCGATGGATGGTGTACCTGACAATGCAGTTGTAGGAGGAGGATCGATGGATGGTGTACCTGACAATGCAGTTGTAGGAGGAGGAGGAGTTGGATCAATGGACGGTGAAGCTCCTAACACATCTATAGGAGGAGGAAGAAGAATAAGAAGATAAGGAAGTGAATCAATAGATGGTGGAGGAGAAGGTGATGGAGCATCATGTAGTGTAGGAATAGGTGGTGGGGAAGTAATTGGTGGAGGACCAGGTGGTGGAGGAATAGGTGGTGTAAGATCAAGATCATCGTTGTCAAAATATGAGCTATATGGGAAGGAATGAGCACCATCCCTCAACCTATATATGAGGTTGAGGGAACTAACAACATGAAGCATAAGTGACATCATGGAAACTCTCAAAAAATAAAGTAAATAACTCTTATGCAAACTAAAAATATAGTCGCCTGTAAAAAATAGCGCGACAACGGTCCAAAGCAAAACAAATATGTCGCAAAAATATCTCTAACCATCTAATCAATTGGGGTCTATGAACTAAACTATCTACATGATACATCAAATGGAAAATAATGAGTTTCCCATTAAAGGTATAATGTACCAATAGTGACACAATAAGGGACAATCACATAACTTCCTCTACACCATTTGCACGTATATGCAACTATCGACTAGCAATCTGGAACTCTGTGGCCTGAAGAATGTCATGAATTACATTTCTTTGCAGATATGTCAACTATGTCTATCCTACAATGCTAGGTGGTAGATCATGGAGTTGGGGCCAAGCGTCCCCCCTCCTAGACAACCTAGAAATAAAATAGACATCCTCCTATGTGGGATGATAGTGATAGATCAAGACTGACCCTTAATGTATGTATGCCCTATTCCCGTCGATGGATTAATTGTTGTAAAATTTTAGATTCCCATTAGAGGGATGTAACCTCCTCATAAAACTTGAGGAGGCCAACATTCCTCAGAAGGGCACGAGTCTGAGCTATAATAGGGTGAGGGGCACCTCTCTCTCCCTCTCCCTCTCATCCCACTCACGTAAAAAATCATACACGTCGATTTGTTGTTGCTTATACTTCAATCTTCATCATCGTCTCAAATTCACATACAATCCTTTTTAGGCACACACACATAAAAAATTCAAATTATAAAACACACACATATATAAACATTGTGTAGTTATCAAAAACTTAAAGTAAATCTCGAATGCATAAATAAAGTGATTAGGTAAACAATGCACTTGTTTCAACTTATCTGCATCATATTATATGCTAAATAGTAAAACTAACAGACTGAAACAATAACGATGCCTTTTTTTTTAAAGTGGTGCATTAGTGCACATATCCAAGAACACACCATACCTGGTGCACAATGACAAAACAAGAGCACCATCTATTATGGAGCTCCAAAAATATTGGCACACCAGTGCTCCACATTACGACGCATGGTCAATCGTTAGTGCTTCATGTATATTATTACAATGCATCGATGCTAATGCGACCAAGACACATACCAACTAGCTCAAATTTATGTTGTAAAATTTTGAAGTGTTTGGTGTGTTGTATAGCCCATCATCAATGGTGCGTTAGATTTCTATATTTCACAAATTTGCTCACAATTTTACTATAAATTTTTAAAATGTGCAGTGTGTTCTATAATGTGCATCGTCGATGGTGCATTGTTGTTTTATATCACACCTGTGTTGATGGTGCATTGTTGTTTTATATCAAACCTGTGTTAATGTGACGATTCAATGCACCAATGTATAAACAAAAACTCAATTAAATATTTTAACTTGTTCAATTCATTTAGTGCTGAGCGTTGTTGATAATGTGTTAATGTTTGAGCAAAGACACCAATGGGTGATTTTTGTGTGTGCACCTTGACAATGCACTATGTTTTTTTGTCCATTAATTACAATGCAATATAGGGTACACACCATAGACGGTGCTATCAATGCTTACGTTTCGAGCAAACATATCGGTAGGCAAATTTTTAATTAAATTTATAAATAATTGGTGTGTTTTAGGGGGTAAGCTAGCGACGCGACGATTTTGCCCGGCGACAATCGTTGCGACGACACTCCGGCCACTGGGCCGGCTTCCCTTCTCTTCGTCGGCTCCGTTCACCCACCGTTGTCGTCCATCCCGTTCTGTTATCTTTTCCGTCGCCGTTAGCACTCAACGTCATGAGCCTTCAACGTCGAATTCAAACCTCCATCCCGCCGGAAGTATTGCTCCTCTTCTCAGAACCATTCAAACCTCCATCCCTGTTCAGAACCGATCCCTGTTCAGAAGAGTATTTTTGGTGATCTAAACTCTGGAGTTTGGATGAACTAGATGATTGTTGGGCGGAGCTTAAGCGAGATAACAATGTATGTGCTCAATTTGATACACAGAATGGGTTTTTACTTTCAGTTATGAACCTATGTATGGTAACTGATTATGTGTTGCTGATCTTTATTTATGACTAATTTGCAGGGAAGATTAGTTGCAAACTCTTCAACATTCCCATTTGGTATCAAAGCCCTTGCTGACTATGTGCACAGCAAAGGTCTCAAACTCGGGATATACTCAGATGCAGGGTATGAATCCGAGAACTTTACTCTAGTTTTGACGCTTCACATTGGCAATAATCAGCTAGGAAAAAATGTGTTTTCTGAATTGCTGTGTTGTTTGAATATTGCAAACAAGTAGCCAGTGCAGATGCAATTGAGGGAACATTACCACCTTGTGCCTTTGTTTATTAATATGGCTTCTTAGGTTTTCACGCCTCACCATCAAGCGGTATTGTCTTGTCTGAGTTACTGTGACGGGCTGCAAGTTGTTGGATTTCAATTAATGGGCAGGTGACAGTTGAGAAATTTATCATTGGAATTTGGATTTGGTAGATAAGTTTATTGTCAGGCTCGAGATCCATCGATTCCAAATATCAATATTCCATTTCCATCCAAGTCCTGCCTCCTCCTAGCCTGGACATCAAGAGGAAAAAACAGTGGGAAGTTGGAAGAACGGACTCCGGAGAACCCTGGTAGGGTCGCCGTGACTGAGAAGAAAGAGTGGGAACTCGGGAACGCGGACTCTAGAGAATCCTCGCAGGCTGGCCGTGAGAAATATAAGGAGAATGAGAACCATGCAATTATTTGCAGCAGAGCACAAGAGATAACAAGCTGGCTGCGGAAGCCTTCAACAACGATTTTATTGGCTGACAACTTGTAAGGTTAGTACATTCTGGAAATTCACCTATTTTATGCCTGATTATAAAATAGTTATGCCATTGGATCGAAATTTCCATGTCAAATGGGACGTTGTGCATATGCTTTGCATTGTAGGTCTGAACTTCTACCAGATGAATGGTGAGCGGGGCAGGCACGAAAGCAATCGACCCTTTTGAGTTAAGAAATTAATGAAATATGAAAACTGGCCGGGGCCGACTTGTAACCCCATCATCGTTTGTCTGGGTCGATTTGAATCTTGATTTGTCGCCAGTTGGGAAATTAATAAACCCTACTCTAATGGATGGATCCTTTTGTTGAGTTCCATAGTTAGTTGTCAGCCCGAAAGCTTTCCCTGCACAGTGCCGGTGCTGCTTGCTTTACTTGGTTTTCTCTGATTCATTAAAAAAGAAAAACTAAGAAGATTTATCGTGGAATGACAGTTGTTGATTGGATTGTTGCTCATAGATCTGAGAGCATTGTGGGAAAATTATAACATGGCCGGAAAAATAGAAAGGCCCGTAGATTGGTAACAGAAGATGAAACTCAAGATCTGAAGGCGACACATTGGAAAGCAAAAATACAGATTAAGCTCTTATATTGTGGCTTGTGTGTAATGTAGTTGAACAAAATGACTGCAATTTTGTAAGGGGGTCCAAATATGGTAGGAAAGGTATGAAGTTGGAGACGTTTGGCAAACAAGTGAGAAAGAAATGACACCCAGGAAAATGTATAAAAGTCCTAGTAAAAGAGTTTGTATTCATACAACATGTTTTGTGTGAGGAATTTAATACAGATATGTTGTATTATGTGTTTAGGTCAAGTTTTTTTGTTTTGTTCTGCCTAATTGCTTAGGGTTGCAAAAGATATTTTAATGAAAAGTAAATGAACCTTACTGGTAAATCTTTTGAGCCTACTAGTAAAAACTACAACTTAATGTAACTTAGTGTGTGTCTGTCTTTCTTTGGGGCTTTGATCTGATCTTGAAAATTATGAAGTCCATGGATGGGAAGAATTTTGGATCATTGTAAACCAGAATTTGCTCTGTCTCCTCAGCATAGAACATAGATATTATAAAAGAATGCAAGACAGACTTTCAACTAGTAAGAACAAACGGGAATTGACTTTCAACTAGTAAGGACAAACGGGGATTTTCTATGTAGGTGAGGTTGTCTTACACTAAAGGAAATGAGAGTTTCGAATTAAAAACCTAGCATATGCAATTTCGGGAGGCTGGAAACAACACGGTGTTTTAATGGTTTAATATCATAAAAGTGTAGATTGGAAAATAAAATAAGTTTCCTTCCATTAGTTTGAGTATGTTTAATTGACATTACATTTTGTCGTCAGCTTGAATAGTAAACACCCTGTAAGTTGCACCGTCTCATCCCTTCTTGAATCTTAGACAGGGACAAACATTTAGGATTCTTACATAATGTTTTTTAGGGTAGTTTGGCCATGAAAGCAATGGGGTATGGGGTTACTATTTCTTATGCTGAAGTCATATTCAGCTATGTTAGCCAAAATTGAGTTGACTAAACTTGAGTTTACTTGTCGGTAATGGACAACTTGTAGGTTTTACACTTAGAGAGAACTGAACCCACTCGTTTGACCTCTTTTACTTTCACTCTACCGATTTAATTGGACTCACTTGCTCTGGTCTGGTTTTAGTAGAAATTTACGAAGTATGTTTCTTAGTCTAAAAGACTTAAGAAATTACAAATGTTTTTCACCTCTGAGTAAATTGAAGTAAAAACCGACACAATAACAAAGTCTGCTGAGATCAGATACAAATCTAAGAGTAATTAATATTCCCAACAAGCTAGCTGCCTCTATGAAGATTACATCTACAAGCTAGCTGAAGAGTAATTAATATTTCCAACAAGCTAGCAGCCTCTATGAAGATTACATCTACAAGCTAGCTGCCTCTATGAAGATTACATCTACAAACTGCATTTCAAGGCAACTATCACGCATTACTCGTCCACATTCATGATCCATGCCCACTTACTCCACTACGAACTCCAATGTAAAAAAGGAAATGATTAACAAGCCCAGAACTGACAACAAATGAGAATCATATTGGGATTGGACTCGAATTTAGTTGAACACAAGGGTTCACATGACATAAGTCAATGGCTAGGACTTGGAATTCAGACATATTGGGATTGGACTGCAATGTAGTTGAATACAAGGGTTCATGACATAAGTCAATGGTTAGTAGTTGGAATTCGGAAAAAAATTCATGTGTTTTTCTTTTACAATAGACTCCTTATTCAAGAGCTAAAGAAGACACAAACATGGGGCTAGAGAGCAGCGCACAAACTTCGAGCTCTGGAAAGTTTAGTTTTGGAGACTGGTTGTTCAACACTTACAAGATTTTGAAAATCTTTAAAAATATAAACTCAAGATAGATCACAATCTTCTCATCAAAGATATCATTGGGAGATTTCACAAAATCTACTATATCCAAATTACAATTCTTTTGCAAAACGATGTATCAATGAACTGAGTATATATCCATCTTCGATGATATGAAAGGATTTGATTTCTAGTAGTATGTAGTATGGTATAAGAATAAATAGAAGATATGCGTGATTTGACAGCTAGGATATGCGTGATTTGATAGCTAGGTTGTGAGTACGCTGAAATAATATTCAGAATTATTGAATGGTTGAACTTGTAACATTTTTTTAAAGACATTAATGCAGAGCTATCTATTATAAATGGGGTAAGCTACCGACGCGACGATTTTGCCCGGCGGCAATCGTCGTGCCGGCACTCCGACCACTGACGACCCCGTCGTGTCCGTTTACGGCACCCGTCGCGATGTCCCTCCGTTTGATCGAGATGCCGTTAACTCCTGCGTTCGTTGTCGCGGTCTTCCTTTCGTCGCCGTCTCCGTCTTCCTTCCTTCGTCACGTCCCATCTTACGCGCCATCGACTCCCTCCTTGCCATTACCCCGCCACCTAATCCCTCCTGCCAGTACACAATTCAAACTCTTGCAGAGGCAATGATCCTTCGTTCCGTGAACCCACGCCCTGCACTTGCCCCTGCAATGATCCCCTCTCTGCCATTAACGAGCATGATTGCCACCTGCAATGATCCGCCATTAGCGATTATGAATGATGGCTTGCCAAGTGTGATTCCAGTGAATGCAGCGGAGAGGAGGCTCGTTGTCCAAAAGCTCTGCTCTATTAGAAGCCCGAAAACCGAACCAGTCTTTAAAATCGGGCCTGTGGCAGTCAAGGCTTTGGATGTCCTCGTGAAGCGATGTAAGGAAAGCTGCTGGTGCATACTGATAATGGTGCATATTGATAATGGAGGAGTAAGCTGTTGCCTTCAGTGATTCCATTGAATGCGGCGGTCTGTAAGCCCTTCCTTTTCAAGAGGCCGTAGCACCCCTTTTGGATCGAGAGCCAATTTCAGTCACAGGTATATATCCCGTCGAAGCAGAGCCAGTTGTTAGAGAGGCCAAGCCATGACCTCCCCCAGTTGGAGTTTGAGCAAGTCCCATAACAGTTATTACAGTCAATGAAGCAGAAGATCCAGACCCATAGTCCACAGTATCCCTTCCAACAGTTCGATATCCAGAGCCAGATGAATGAGATCGAGACCGAGACCCAGTCAAATAAGCAAAAGCACTCGCAGAAAATAGAGTAGCGGATCAGGTATTAATAGTATACCACGTATTCCAGCAGCAAGAGCAAAGGCATAGGTTGGGATATAAGCAAAAGTGGAAAGAGCAGCAGTCCAAAAGCTCTGCTCTATTAGAAGCCCGAAAACCGAACCAGTCTTGTCCAAAAGCTCTGCTCTAAGAGGTACGCGTGAGTCTCAACAATAACATAATCACAGTATCTATAGTTTAGAGAATAAACTCACAGTTAGAATGGAAATTTAAAGACATGCTTAATGGTATCTTCATATTCATGCATAAGCATAAGATAGGAGGCCATAAACATTGCATTCAAATGTCTTGTGTCTCTCAAACGAAAGCATTCTTCCTTCTGATAGCTCTAAGTCTTCATTGGCAAGAGATTCTTTCAGCTTGTTATGTTTTCTCAACACATGCGAAAGTTGAACCTCTATGAATTTATCTATTGCTGCCACGATCCTCTCACATAGTTTCTGGAGTTGCAAGGTCGAGGCTAAGATTGTTCCTGACATCAGTTGTATGTCAAGGAAGGAGTATCCAACTCAATCTATATTTTTAGAGGTTAAGCCGTGAAGATGAAGGAGATTTTGGAAGACCACAACTTCTGCAATGTTGTCTGTTGTAGATCCTAGGCCCCATGCAAATTTAAATCAGTCTCCCATCAGCATCCTAAATGGCTCCCCTAGTGTTTGCTCCCCAACAAAAAACAAAAAGGGCTTTTTCTGTCTTGAGATCCATATACACTGATGCCTTCTTCAGGTAGGAGAAGCCACTAGGGACTCTCTTTAGGAGCTGTTTCTTTGTCTGGGGGTTTCAGTGTTTCAAACCAGTCCCACATTTAGGCACTAAATTTCTGTGGGCGTGAGCTTTGGATCTCAATGAATATTTGAAAAGTTAACTACCATTGATTCTTTTGGAAGGGACAGAGAGAGGTGATAATTCTCAGTGGAAGAGGATTTTCCTTTAAAGATTTTAATATGACAAGCAAGCCAAACCTTCCAAAGGATTATGTTGGAAGGAGACTCCAGATCTTTGAGAATATTGGTTAATCACTCAGTGATAAGTGGCAAAGGGTTTGCAATTCCATAAATGTCATATCCTAGTTCTGTGGGGTTATGCTGTGCTGTAAATTTGCTCCACCGCTGTTTCTTTATTGCCATAATTGTCTGATGAAGCTGCAGCCAATAAATATTTGTTGACTTAATACTTCTTTGCTTTTGTACAGAACACAACCTGAGTGGGTGGCTATATATGCCTTTCTTTTCAGATTTTCATCGGTTAGTAGCTTGTGCTTCAAGAGTGAATAAAAAAATGATCTTTGGGATATAGAAGTTTTTCATTCCTAAAAATGATCGGTTAGTAGCTTGTGCCTCAATTTTTTCATTCCTCCAAATCCCTTTGCTGTGGCTATTGAAGCTTATGATGCCTGGAATATAGCCATGTGCTTACATTCCTTCAAACAGTTTGAATGCAGCAGGATTAACAGTATACAAAGAGTGTTGGGAGCTTTAGATCATCTTATTTTTGAAACCATAGATGATAGGTCAATGGTGGTGTTAAGTTTGCTAAAGGGAGCTGTGATTTTGTCCTGGCTGGAACTTTGCCTCGGCTGAAAATGTCCTAATGGCAACCATATCGCACTCAAAGTCCAAAGGTTTGCTCTAGAGAGATTATGTGGTTGCCTTAGACAAATCTCTATTGTGAAAAACCTTCTAATGGCGTCTATATCCCATTCAAAGGTCAATGAACCAATCTACAACATGTGTGTTGATTCATGGCCTTCATCGTGTTCCATTAGCCCAAGAAGCTTCATTTGGCATATAAGTCCCATCGAGACCCATTCTTGGTGCACAAATACTCGTTACGGCACCTTGTCATGACCTTTGAGCCGTAAGAACTCTGCCCTACTTGGAACTCTACCCCAGCTGGAACTCTGCCTCGGTTGGAACTTTACCGTGCATGGAACTCTACCCCGCCTGGAACTTTTCCTCGGCTGAAACTTTGCCTATGATGGAACTTTGCCCCACCTGAAACTATGCTCGCCTGGAACTCTACCTCGGTTGGAACTCTGCTCGGGCTGGAACTCTACCTTGACTGGAACTTTGCCTTGCCTAAAACCATAGCCGCCTGGAACTCTGCCCCGGTTGGAACTCTGCCCTGCATGGAACTCTGCCTCGGTTGGAACTCTGCCCCGGCATGGAACTCTGCCTCATCTGGAACTCTGCCCTGCATGGATCTTTGCCCAGCTGGAACTCTGCCCCGGCTGGAACTTTGCCTTACATGGAACTCTGCCCTACCTAGAACTCTACCCCGTCTGGAACTCTACCCTGCATGGATCTTTTCCCTGGCTGGAACTCTACCCCGGGTGGAACTCTGCCTCAGTTGGAACTTTGCCGTGCATGGAACTCTACCCCGCCTGGAACTCTACCTCGGCTGAAACTTTGCCTAGGATGGAACTTTGCCCCACCTGAAACTATGCTCACCTGGAACTCTGCCCCGGTTGGAACTTTGCCTGGGCTGGAACTCTACCTTGACTGGAACTTTGCCTCGCCTGAAACCATGGCCGCCTGGAACTCTGCCCCGGTTGGAACTCTACCCCGGCTGGAACTCTGCCCCGGTTGGAACTTTGCCTGGGCTGGAACTCTACCTTGACTGGAACTTTGCCTCGCCTGAAACCATGGCCGCCTGGAACTCTGCCCCGGTTGGAACTCTACCCCGGCTGGAACTCTGCCTCGGTTGGAACTTTGCCGTGCATGGAACTCTACCCCGACTGGAACTTTGCCTCAGTTGGAACTTTGCCGTGCATGGAACTCTACCCCGCTTGGAACTCTGCCTCGGCTGAAACTTTGCCTAGGATGGAACTTTGCCCCACCTGAAACTATGCTCGCCTGGAACTCTGCCTCGGTTGGAACTCTGCCCGGGCTGGAACTCTACCTTGACTGGAACTTTGCCTCGCCTGAAACCATGGCCGCCTGGAACTCTGCCCCGGTTGGAACTCTGCCTTGCATGGAACTCTGCCTCGGTTGGAACTCTGCCCCGGTTGGAACTCTGCCCTGCATGGAACTCTGCCTCGGTTGGAACTTTGCCCCAGCATGGAACTTTTCCCCAGCATGGAACTTTGCCTCGTCTGGAACTCTGCCCTGCATGGATCTTTGCCCGGCTGGAACTCTGCCCCAGCTGGAACTCTGCCTTACTTGGAACTCTGCCCTGGCTGGAACTCTGCCCTACCTAGAACTCTACCGCGTCTGGAACTCTACCCTGCATGAATATTTTCCCTGGCTGGAACTCTACCTTGGGTGGAACTCTGCCTCAGTTGGAACTTTGCCGTGCATGGAACTCTACCCCGCCTGGAACTTTTCCTCAGCTGAAACTTTGCCTAGGATGGAACTTTGACCCACCTGAAACTATGCTCGCCTGGAACTCTGCCCCGGTTGGAACTTTGCCCGGGCTGGAACTCTACCTTGACTGGAACTTTGCCTCGCCTGAAACCATGGCCGCCTGGAACTCTGCCCCGGTTGGAACTCTACCCCGGCTGGAACTCTGCCTCGGTTGGAACTTTGCCGTGCATGGAACTCTACCCCGGCTGGAACTCTGCCTCGGTTGGAACTTTGCCGTGCATGGAACTCTACCCCGCTTGGAACTCTGCCCCGACTGAAACTTTGCCTAGGATGGAACTTTGCCCCACCTGAAACTATGCTCGCCTGGAACTCTGCCTCGGTTGGAACTCTTCCCGGGCTGGAACTCTACCTTGACTGGAACTTTTCCTCGCCTGAAACCATGGCCGCCTGGAACTCTGCCCCGGTTGGAACTCTGCCCTGCATGGAACTCTGCCTCGGTTGGAACTCTGCCCCGGCATGGAACTCTGCCTCGTCTGGAACTCTGCCCTGCATGGATCTTTGCCCGGCTGGAACTCTGCCCTGGCTAGAACTCTGCCTTACCTGGAACTCTGCCCTGGCTGGAACTCTGCCCTACCTAGAACTCTGCCGCGTCTGGAACTCTACCCTGCATGGATCTTTTCCCTAGTTGGAACTCTACCCCGGGTGGAACTCTGCCTCAGTTGGAACTTTGCCGTGCATGGAACTCTACCCCGCCTGGAACTCTGCCTCGGCTGAAACTTTGCCTAGGATGGAACTTTGCCCCACCTGAAACTATGCTCGCCTGGAACTCTGCCCCGGTTGGAACTTTGCCGTGCATGGAACTCTACCCCGCCTGGAACTCTGCCTCGGCTGAAACTTTGCCTAGGATGGAACTTTGCCCCACCTGAAACTATGCTCGCCTGGAACTCTGCCCCGGTTGGAACTTTTCCCGGGCTGGAACTCTACCTTGACTGGAACTTTGCCTCGCCTGAAACCATGCCCGCCTGGAACTCTGCCCCGGTTGGAACTCTGCCCTGCATGGAACTCTGCCCCGGTTGGAACTTTGCCGTGCATGGAACTCTACCCGGCTGGAACTCTGCCCCGGTTGGAACTTTGCCGTGCATGGAACTCTACCCCGGCTGGAACTCTGCCTCGGTTGGAACTTTGTCGTGCATGGAACTCTACCCCGCCTGGAACTCTGCCTTGGCTGGAACTCTGCCCTACCTGGAACTCTGCTCCGGTTGGAACTCTGCCCTACCTAAAACTCTTCCCTGGCTGGAACTCTGCCCCGTGTGGAACTCTACCCTGCATGGATCTTTTCCCTGGCTGGAACTCTACCCCGGCTGGAACTCTGCCTCGGTTGGAACTTTGCCGTGCATGGAACTCTACCCCGCTTGGAACTCTGCCTCGGCTGAAACTTTGCCTAGGATGGAACTTTGCCCCACCTGAAACTATGATTGCCTAGAACTCTGCCCCGGTTGGAACTCTGCCCGGGCTGGAACTTTACCTTGACTGGAAATATTCGTTACGATACCTTGTATTGACCTTTGAGCCCTAAGAACTATGCCCCACCTGGAACTTTGCCATAGCTGGATCATTTCCGCGCATGGAAACATACTTGGAACTTTGCCCCGTTTGGAACTTTGCCCTACATGGAACTCTGCCTCGTCTGGAACTCTGGCCTGCATGGGTCTTTGCCCGGCTGGAACTCTGCCCCGGCTGGAACTCTGCTCCATTTGGAGCTCTGCCTCGGCTGGAACTCTACCCTGCATGGATCTTTGCCTCGGCTTGAACTTTGCCTCGGCTAGAACTCTGCCCCGGCTGGAACTTTGCCTTGCATGGAACTTAACCCCGACTGGAACTTTTCCCCAACTGCAACTATTTGTCTTACAGAACCCATCTACTAGGTATTATACGTAGGAAGATTATGAGCTTGTTGTTTGCTCATAATTTGGATGAAAAGCTTGACCTCAACCTCAATGGCGGTATTGATCACCCCCATGAGGACCAATGGTTTTTGTCCTTCAACTCTTTACTACAGTTGCAGGTATTCATATCATTGCCATATTCCACTTCTCCATGCTTTCATGTTTTTGGTTTTGGATTCATCTTTATATATGTAACAAACATAAAAATACATAAATATTGATACCAATACTAATACTAACACATTTTTCTTCCATCGTTGTTTTATAGGAATGGATTCAACATTCGGATCTGCTTTATAAGCTCATTGATTTAG
>LPNX010199425.1:1018686-1045357 GCA_001517045.1 Pseudotsuga menziesii | reverse complement strand
CTCACTCAGATTTCCTCACATTAGAAAGAGGAGAGGAGATCATGGAGTCATACACCTAGATGAACTTAGGTTTAAAAAAGTCACTTATTTCTTGCTGGTGAATATCATAATGCTCATTATGAAGATAGGGTGACGCAAGAACCAAAAATGCATTTACATATATCCTCAATGCGTATACACATATCTTCAATGCATGTTTAATCAAGAGCTTGATGAACACATAATTCATTAAATAACTTGGAACACATAATTCATTAAATATGTTGGAAGAAATCTTTTTGTTTCTTTGGAGCAACAAACCAATTGATTTACTTTTTCAAAGTAATTTTCAAATTTAGCATTGATTTAACTTACAAACTAGAAGAAGTCAGACCCAGCATTTTTCTTTGCCATATAATCATCCCCAATTTTCCCTTTACCTGTTTAACCATAACCGAATCTAAAAACAACATTGTAAGGAGCTTGCAAAACTAAAATTCTGCAGATTATTCTATTTACAACTTTGACCACTAGAACTCTGAATTCTGTGTGCCAAGGAATAGCTTGAATTTTGTATACATGTCACAACAAAGTTTACCCTGTTAAAACATCCGGCGTTTGTCTAAGCTTCCAAGTGTGATTGTATGCAAAAATTACCATTCAATCTTAGTGACAGGAGTAGACCCCAGCACAGGTAAAATAGAAACCTACCACAAATGGTTTTAATTACTAGATACATTCAAAATAATCAGACAACGTATATCTAGAATTCAGCTCTTTTGTCTGAAGTTGAATGATAAGCAAAAGACAGCTAAGATTAAGAATAGCCCTGATAGACCATGATTAAAATCTTGGACACCTTGCCTGCCATTCCTACCACCACAGGCCCACCTAAACAGATATGTTGGGAAGGTGAGGCTGAATTTTTGTTTTGCTTTTCTCAACTTGTGCTTTCTTATTACATTACAGCGACACCTTCACAGCCTATCAACAGGTGGGACACACTATTTACACCAATGTTGCAAATATTGTTTCAGATAAATATATCACTAAGGTCCCCAAAGAAATTCATTGGAAATATCAGAAAAAGATTAGCAAACAAAAACTTGGACCTGGTAACTCGGCAACCTGAAAATATCGGAAAATTTGGGGTTAATCAGAGATATCTACAAAAGTAATTTACATTGCAGAATGTCCATCGGACTATCCAGCCATCTGTTTAAGAAATCCAAGTCTGGTGCGAGCTGTAACCAATATAACTGATGCTTTCTTATTACACTAAAGTGATGAACATCCACCAACTATCCAATGTGGCCAATGGAGTTGGAGTTCACAGTGAACAGAATCAGAACTGAGGCAGAGTAGTAATTCCGTCGGGATGGAGGTTTGAATTCCGAATAGTCAAGAGGAGGGACGTGTGGGTCCCGTGGCGAATTAATTTCATGGATGGCAACGGACGGAGGGAGACGGCCATGTAAGTGACGGAAACGGAAAGGGAACGAACGGGGCAGCGAGGACGGCGGGTGAACGGGGACCGGCGACGGAGAGGAAAGCCTGGACAGTGGCCGGAGTGCCGGCGCGACGATTACCGCCGGGCAAAATCGTCGCGTCGGTAGCTTACCCCTTTTCTTTTTTATTTAATTTGCGGGAGCATGTTTAAGAAATTGCATTTATTAACATGCCTATATTAAGCCTGTATGTGCTATTGGGTTTATTTTCATTGGGTTTTNGTTGAATGATAAGCAAAAGACAGCTAAGATTAAGAATAGCCCTGATAGACCATGATTAAAATCTTGGACACCTTGCCTGCCATTCCTACCACCACAGGCCCACCTAAATAGATATGTTGGGAAGGTGAGGCTGAATTTTTGTTTTGCTTTTCTCAACTTGTGCTTTCTTATTACATTACAACGACACCTTCACAGCCTATCAACAGGCGGGACACACTGTTTACACCAATGTTGCAAATATTGTTTCAAAGTAAATATATCACTGAGGTCCCCAAAGAAATTCATTGGAAATATCAGAAAAAGATTAGCAAACAAAAACTTGGACCTGGTAACTCGGCAACCTGAAAATCTCGGAAAATTTGGGGTTAATCAGAGATATCTACAAAAGTAATTTACATTGCAGAATGTCCATCGGACTGTCCAGCCATCTGTTTAAGAAATCCAAGCTTGGTGTGAGCTGTAACCAATATAACTGATGCTTTCTTATTACACTACAGTGATGAACATCCACCAACTATCCAATGTGGCTGATGGAGTTGGAGTTTACAGTGAATAGAATCAGAACTGAGGCAGAGTAGTAATGGAGGTTTGAATTCCGAATAGTCAAGAGGAGGGACGTGTGGGTCCCGTGGTGAATTAATTTCATGGATGGCAACGGACGGAGGGAGACGGCCATGTAAGTGACGGAAACGGAAAGGGAACGAACGGGGCAGCGAGGACGGCGGCTGAACGGGGACCGGCGACGGAGAGGAAAGCCCGGACGGTGGCCGGAGTGCCGGCGCGACGATTGCCGCCGGGCAAAATCGTCGCGTCGGTAGCTTACTCCGTTTTATTTTGCACACTGTGATAGTGTGCTAGTATTTTTTGTTGTACCAATTATGACATGTTATGCGGTACACATCGCAGACAGTGCAACCAATGCCAATGTTTTCAGAAAGTGCACCTATCGACAATTTTTTGTATATTAAATTTATAAATAAGCGGTGCATTTTATCATGTGCATTGTTGATAGTGCACTAGTTTTATATGTCATATCAGTTACGACACATTATAGGGTATGCATTGCGGATGGTGCTACCGGTATTACATCAAAGTATTAAAACTCTAAAATAATTTGACTTTTATTAATTGGATAATTGCACCTCCAAAGAAAAGACGACATGCTCTTATAAGCCACCATGCACTTATTAATCAAATGACAAGGATGACAATTATTTATTAGCCATAGCCGATCTATGAGCACTTGGGATTCTTGAGTATATCCTCTTGAATATGGGATGCGTTATTCAGCTCGAAACGTCAAGGTCTAAATATACCCACATGTTCTCCAACTCACTCTCAAACATGAATTCCTATGGAAACTCCAACATTAATGAAATCATTCTGTACTTGTACTAATAATATGACATGGCAATAGTTTAACTCTTGATTAATAATACAAATCTACATTCATTGTACATTGTTAATGCTATTTACATCCATATCCATGTCAATGATTTTTTTACTAGGGGAATCAACAACTGGGGTGGGGCTCTTACTCATGTGAAATGGGGTCAATTTTGTTAAAGTATTGTAACTTCGGAAGATATTCCAATATGTATTGAATATGTCCCTCTTTCGAGAGACGAGCTTGGTATTATAAGAGTCATTGAAAGAGTCAATGTAAACCTTCGAATGTAATTCGAGTCAATAGTACCCAAGTGTCAATATAACAAATGCTATTTTTGGTGTCTTGCTATAGAGAAGTCGACCCTGTTAGGTTAGAGGTCAAGTCAACTGAAGAATATAAATAGGGAGGTGCTCATCTTCATTTGTACTCACTCCCTCAAGTTGTTTTGCAAGAGAGAGAAATATTAGTGCGCTAGAAAGAACAGAGAAGCAGTTGTTTGGGTTTTACACTGCTCTAGTTGAGTTCTATACTGAGGAAATTTTGTGTGGTTTTCTCCCTTGTGGTTTCCTTGAGGAAAATCTTTGTGTTCTTATGTTTTTGTGCTTGTTATTCTTTCAGTTATCTTACTAGTGAAAATTTGTTTTAAGATATCATCTAAGCAAATTAAGAAAACTTAACATGGTATTAGAGCTACCCTGGAAGGAAGCACTGCACAGTTAGTGTTTGTTACTTCGAACAAATCCCTCGACATATTAAACATAAAAGAGGGCTCTCTCAACTCGCCCCAGAAGAGTGCATCTTTCTGTGAAGACATAACTAAATTTCGAGAAGTTTCAGTTTTGGATCAGTTACTACTATCGGGACAAACTAGGGCTTCAATTTTCCTGAGACTCCATATTCAATCTCAGAAAAAACAAGATACAGTCTACTTCACCCTAGGTAAGCGCATCTTCTCCATCACTAAGCTCTATCAGTGATCCCAACTGAAAAATTAGGGTTTTTGCATCAAAACCTAGGTCATCTAGAAGGAGGTTAGTCAAAAGTTGTTTTCTTCAAGTAAGTACTATTCCTCCTTATTCCATTTGAAGTTCTTAGTCTATTAAAGATTACAAAGAATACCAAGCTAGATGAAAAGCTTGGAGGTGGTGATAACTTCATAGCATGGAAGTATAGGATCATGCTCATCCTACAAGAGAATGATCTAGATAGATTCGTAAAAGAGGAAGTGAAAGAACCAGAAGAAGCTGAAGCCAAGTCCAAGCATAAGAAGGATATGATCATATCTAAAAGGATCATATACGACTCCATCAAAGATATCTTGATTCCTCAAGTATCATGAAGGGAGACTCCAAAAGAAATGTTTGATGCTCTATCTAGCTTATTTGAAGGAAGAAACATTAATAGGAATATGACCTTAAGGAATCAACTCAAAAGTATAAAAACTCAAAAGTCAGAGACCGTGCAGTCTTACTTTACAAGAGTAGCCCAAATCAAGGATCAACTAGAAGCCATTGATGATATGGTTGAAGAAGCAGAAGTTGTGATGACAACCTTAAATGGTATTCCAATAGATTGGGAATCCTTTATCTGGACAACTAGAGAAGAAAAGCTAAATAACAATGAGGATCAAGCCTTGACAACTCATACCAAAGGCAAAAGGAATAGTCATGACCATCCTCATAAGACTCAAGGTTTTAAGAGGCCCAAGAGAGACTTCTCAAATTTTGAATGCTTCACCTGCCACAAGTTGGGACACATTGCCATCAACTATCCCATGAAAGCAGAAAGAGTAAAAAAGATGAAAATATTCTAGGCCCGTGCTGCTAAAGATAGTGATCAAGAAGTTGAAGAAGAAGTAAAGAAGGATGAAGACTCCAATGAAGAATATGTATTGATCTCTACTCTAATAGGACCAGTCTCTCCAGGAAATGACACATGGCTAGTAGACAGTTGTGCCTCCAAGCACATGACAGGTTACAAGGATTCACTCTCATGCCTTGTACATAAGAAATCTCCACACAAAGTAGTGGTTGGAGATGATTCCCAATAACCCATCAAAGGAATAGGAGAAGCATCCTATAAGTTAGACTTTGGAAAGCTTGTGAATATGAAATATGTACTATATGTCCTAGGACTAAAGAATAATCTTCTTTCTATTTCAACCTTATACAAGAAAGGCTCCAGAGTTGCTTTAGTGGATGGAAAAGTTCTCATGTGGACAAAAGGTAAAACCATAGATGATGTAGTTGAAATTGCAGTTGAAGAAGGAGGACTCTACAAATTGAAGGGACATACACATTCAACATTAGCAACAAGTACCATAAACCCATGTGAGCTATGGCATAGAAGGCTTGCTCATATTCACTACAAATCTCTACCAATTGTAAGCAAGGTTGTGATTCGTCTACCATAAATTCAGATATAACATGAAGGAGTGTGCAAAGGATGTGCACAAGGAAAGAATACTAAGAACCCTTATCCAAATAGTGAAGTAAAGCAAAAGGGATCTTAGATATTATCCATTCAGACATATGTGGGCCAATGAAAACCACTTCATTAAGCATGTATGTTTACTATGCTTCTTTTATTGATGACTACTCCCTCAAGACTTGGATATGCTTATTGAATAAGAAGGATGAAGTGTTTGAAAGGTTTAAAGAATTTAAAGCCCTAGTAGAAAACCTCTTTGAAAAGAAAATAAAGATATTGAGTTCATATAACGGAGGAGAGTTCACATCAAATGAATTCAGTGAATAGTGAAAGGAAACTGGGATTAAGAGGGAGCTCACTATGCCCTATAATCCACAACAAAATGGTGTGGCAGAAAGAAATAATAGATCTATCATGGAAGTTGTGAAAGCTATGATACATGATTAATATCTATCAATGTACCTGTGGGAAGAAGCATCCATAACCACAATATATAAATAGAATAGAATCTTCCACAATGCCCTTGGGAACAAAACTCCAGAAGAAATTTTTGCCAAAGAAAATCCTGAAGTCACCTAAAGATATTTGGTTTTCCTGTATACATACACATTCCCAAGGAGAAAAGAACAAAGTTAGATCCTTCAAGAAAGAAAGGATTGTTTGTAGGATATAGTGAGCAATGAAAAGCTTACTGAATCTATATCCCAGGATACCGTACTCAAATTGAATTTAGCAGAGATGTCACATTTGATGAAGATACAACCTTCAGGAAGTCAAAGAAAGATAAGGAAGATGAAGATGAGGATGAAACTCCCAAAGATGTTGAAAGTACTAAACCAGTTAGGAACGAAGAAGAATTTCAGATGCCCGAGGATCATGATATGACAAAACCTCAGTTACCTGAAGAATTACCCAGTGAAATGATTTCTTGAAAGAGAAAACCTTCTTGGGATCATGAAGTGATCGAAGAAGCAAAGATATATGGTGCCCTAGAAGGAACCACCCGAGAAAGAAAGAAGCCAAAGTCATACCCTAGTTATATGGATTTGATGTGTGATCTAGTTGATAAAGAAACAAGATGCTTTGAAGAAGCAATCAAACAAAAGGAGTGGGATATTGCAATTGTCGAGGAATACCAATCCATTATAAATAATGATGTGTGGGAAGTAGTACCAAGTCCGAAAGATAAATCAATGGTATCCTCGAAATGGATCTTCAAAACTAAACACTCAGCAGATGGTAGTATAGAAAAGTGCAAGGCAAGATTTGTAGCTCGAGTATTCTCTTAGAAAGAGGGAATCAACTATGAGGAGACCTTTGCACCAGTGGCTAGGCACACCTCAATTAGAACCATCCTTGCCTTGGCATCCAATATGAAGTGGAAGCTATATCAAATGGATGTGAAGACAACCTTTCTAAATGGATTGATTGAAGAAGAGATATATATTGAAGAACCGCAAGGGTTCGTGACTAATGATAAAAAATCTCATGTATGTAGACTAAAGAAGGCATTGTATGGGTTAAAGAAGCACCCAAAGCATGGTATGGAAGGATCGATGGATTTCTAATGAGTTTAGGCTTTACCAAAAGTAAAGGAGACTCCAACCTCTACTATAAGATTGAGGATGATGGGATTATGATATTGTTACTATACGTAGATGATCTGTTCTTGATAGGAGAAGATAAGCCCATCATCGAATGTAAGAAGAAGCTTGATGTAGAGTTCGAGATGAAAGACCTTGGAATGATGCATTACTTTATAGATCTTGAGGTATGGCAGTATCCAAACGAGATTTTCCTAAACCAAGGAAAATACGCAGTAGAAATTCTAAAAAGGTTTGAAATGATAGATTGCAAGGCTATGACTACTCCCATGACAACAAGTTTAAAGTTATTAAATGATGATGCTTTAGAAGCAGTTGATGCTACCTTATACAAACAAATTATTGGTTCTCTGATGTACTTGACCAATACAAGACTAGATATATGTTTTGCTGTAAACACTCTAAGTCAGTATATGGTGAATCCTAAACACATTCACCTTATTGGAGAAAAACATGTGATGAGGTATCTAAAGGGAACTTTAGATTATGGGATCGTATATGCATATAGTGGTGAGATCATATTACAAGGATATACAGATTTAGAATGGGGAGGAAGTGCTAAAGATAGAAAAAGCACCTCAGGATGTTGGTTTAGTTCGGGATCAGGAATGATCTCTTGGTTCAATAGAAATCAGACCAATATTGCACTTAGCATAATAGAGGCTCAATACATTGCAGCATGTTCAGCATGTAGCGAAGCAGTGTGGCATTGAAAGATGTTACAAGACTATTTGATGCAGAGATAGATGCCACTGATATCCTTTGTGATAATCAGAGTTGTATTAAGATGACATAAAATATCATATTTCATGATAAGACAAAGCACATTGAAATTAGATATCATTTCATCCAGGATATGGTTTAGAAAGGAGCTGTAAAGCTCAAGTATGTTCCTACAGTGGAACAAGTGGCAGATGTGTTAATTAAGCCTATGGCTCGTGTAAAGTTTGAATACTTTCGAGACAAGATTGGTGTAGTCCAAAAGGACCTCTCTCAAAAGAGGGAGTGACAGTAGATGAAATATGGATGCAGTGGTGAGTAGCTTCGTCTAAGGGTAAGTCTGGCTAGGCTTGTTTGGATCGAAAGGGTTAGTAAGTCAGACGAGGCTTGTTGATCCTAGGGGGACTAGTATGTCTGGCTAGGCTTGGTTGGAACGAAAGGGTTAGTAAGCCAGACAAGGCTTGTTTGGTCCCCAGGGAGATCCATCTGTCTAACTAGGCTTATTTAGCTCAAAAGAGTTTTTAAGTTAGACAAAATGCCTGGATGGATCTACCAGAGAATTCACTGTGATGCTGCTCCGAGATGGTTAAAGGGCAAGCTGAATCTTCAGTATTGTTATAATGATGATTGCTGAGATGTTTGCTTCAGTATTGTTATACTGATGATTGTTGAGATGACCGTTTCAATATTTTTATATTGATTGTTGAGATATTTTCAATATTGTTATACTGATAATTGTTGATATGATAATTTCAATATTGTTATACTGATGATTGTTGAGATAGTTTTAGTGTTTCTACACTGATAATTGTTGATGAGTTTGCTTCAGTATTTATATACTGACGGTGATGCTAATGTTCTAGCATCTCTATGCTGGTAATGTAGATGATGATTTAGCATAATATATGTTTTGATTTTAGCACTAACATGCTAATGAGTTGTTGTTGATATTTCAGTATTTACATACTGATGATGCAGATGTTGATGTTTCAGTATTTACATACCGATGATGCAGATGATGATGTTTTCAGACCGATGACGATGATGTTGTTTCGGTACTTACATACTGATGTTGCAGATTATGTTTCAGTATTCACATACTGATGTTGAAGAAGAAGATTCAGTATTCACATACTGATGTGGCAGAAGATGATATTGCTGTTACAAAAGAAGGTTCAATATTCAGAAGATGACTCAGTATTCACATACTGACGTGGAAGAATATGATTCAATATACACATACCGATATCCCAAAAGATGATTCAATATTCATATACTGACATGACAGAAGATGATTCAGTATTCACATACTGATGCTATAGAAGATGATTAAGATGATTCAGTATCCACATACTGATACTATAGGAGATCATTTAGAAGATGATAGAAGATGCTCGAGTAGGTACAAAAGATGATTCGGTATTCACATACAAATACCGCAGAAGATGATCCAGATGAGATCGATGATGAAGATGTATGATGATGTTCCAAAACTTCCTATGACATATAAAGACTCACCAGTCAGTTGTACAGTTTTGGTAGCAGTTGCTACTGTGGTTGAATACCTTCCTAGTTAAGAGGGAGTGTTAAAGTATTATAACTTCAGAAGATATTCCAAGGTGTATGGAATATGTTCCCCCTTCAATGCATGAGTTTGGTCTTGTAAGAGTCATTGCAAGAGTTAATGTAAACCTCTGAATGCAAGTCGGGTCAATAGTACCCAATCAATATAATAAATGTTATTTTTGGTGTCTTGCTAGACAAGTCAACCCTATTAGGTTAGAGGCTAAGTCAACTGAAGAATATAAATAGGGAGGCTCTCCCCTCCATCTGTACTCACTCACTCAAGCTGTTTTGCAAGAGAGAGAAATAGTAGTGCGTCAGAAAGAAGAGAGAAGTAGTTGTCTGGGTTTTACACTGCTTTGGTTGAGTTCTATACCGAGGAAGTTTTACAGGGTTTTCTCCCTTGTGGTTTCCCCGAGGAAAATCTGTATGTTCTTGTGTTCTTATGTTTCTATGCTTGTTATTCTTTCAGTGATCTTACTAGTGACAATTTGTTTTAAGATATCATTTAAGCAAATTAAGAAAACTTAACAAATTTCCTTCTACTACCACTATACCCCTAGGTGCATCCACACAACCCCCCAACATGGTGCACATGATAGCCTAGGTTTGAACTTGTGATGTCGGAAGGAGTTCCTTAATAGTACACTATATTTCCACTTGGCCTACACCCCTGAGGGCATCGATGTTAATGATATTAATCCCTACCATAAACTACATCCACTGTAGTCTCTTTCATATGGTTGCATTTTGCGTTACTAGGAAGGATATAAGTCTTGTTAGTTGATTTCTACCATATTTTAATTATTTAACTTAATGTGTTATTATTTGATTTTGTACTTAGTATAATCATAACATTGGATGCGAAAATCAACAAAATCTAGGAAGTGATAGGTTTGAGAGACCATAACCTTCATAAGGAAATTCCTATGTTGTAATTAGATTGCATTCATCTCAAAATATACCAAATGCAACTTATTTAAGCATATAGGGAGTCTCTTTGAGTAATCAGATTTAAAATTATTACCATATAATTCTTAAAAGATTTGACTTCATAATTCTTATGGGCAAGCTTAAAATGAATTATAGATTTTCTCTTCAGAGCCACATAAAGGGTTACTATTTAGATTTTGAAGTCAAACACAACTTTGACAAAAAAACAATGAGCATACTTAAAAAATAGAAGATTGTTTGTTGGTAAAATATATGAATTCTAGATGCAACAATCACTCAATTCAATCCACCACTCGACTACACATTAATTTAAGTTTCCACATTTACTTAAACCAAGATAATCACTATATAATAAAACGTCACATTAAATATTTGTCCAATCATCATAAATGTGAAGTAATCGATAATAAAGGCTTATTTATCTCTAATCCTCTCATATTAACAATTGACAAATATTTTATGTGATCTCTATAAGTTGTTTGTGAAGGCCTTGTCTACAACTTTCAAAACCATGATAGATCCATCTTAAACCTCGGATATATCAAGCACCAAGAGGGATCCAATTTCTTTAGGTGTAATTTTTTTTTACTTAGATATTTCACACATCCAAAAAATTTACACCTTCATAAATTTGATACCCCTTGGTGCTTGATAGACCCAAGTTTAAGATGGATCTATGTTGGTTTTAATTTTTTTATTTTATGAGCCGACATGGATTTTTTTAATTACTTTTTATTTGGTTTTATTTTTTTATTATATGATCCGACATAAATTTTTTATTACTTTTATTTGGTTTTATTTTATGATCCGACATGAATTTTTTAATTACTTTTTATTATTGTTGCTTTACTGTAACACCACGATTTTGACCCCGTTTGCATTAAAAATGTATATGAGGTATATATTGTATTTAATCATGGTGTGGAGCTAAAGGAAAAAGCCCCACCATCGATTTAGCGTTTTATGTTTCGGCGATTAAAAATCGTTGCCGATGGTATTTCGTGCTAGCCAGGCACATTATAATTTTGGACATCATGTAAATATGCAATTTAATTAAGATACCCACAACCAACTATGTCAATGCAACATTAAAGAGATGTGGGCATGATTTCCTAAGGATAAGGGGGGGAATATTCAAACCTTTGAGCCAATGGGGAAAAGCCAAATGTGTGCGGGGGAAAACCCATCAAAATTGTCAACTACCCATTTCTTCTCTTTTTCCCCAATCATTTATTTCTGCCAGAAATTGGTTGAGGTAGTTATTACATGGGAATGGGAAGAGTATGAGCAAAATTCGAATTGGGTAGAGCACCCATTTTGTAAAAACGTGTTTTGACTTCCTGGGCAAGTAAAAACCCAAAAACGTATGCCCATTCTACCATGCATCCACGTGTTTCTCTTCCTCACATTTTTGGATCTCCTGGGCATTCTCCATTCACGTTTTTGCAGTGTTCTTCATTTTTCCTAGGGCTCGAAAGTGGTTTTGTTAACGTACAGTGGTTGGAATCTCTCCTGGGCATTTTTATGTTGTTTCCACATTCCCACGGTTGGGAATTTTGTGTTTTCAGTGTTGCACAACCAATGGGGGACATATCCACGAATTTAGGGACTAAGGGAGCCATTTTTTCCCATGTAAAGCCATAGAACTTTTTTGAAACGAATTGCTCATGATGGGTCATTTTTTCCCAATTGTCATTTCCATTTTTGGCTCCCATGACATTTTTCATCAATCCCATAACTTGTATTTTGCTATGTATGCATCCTTTGTTTTGGTCTGAACCAATTTGGAGTGGAATTGAGGAAGAATTAGCTTGATAAACCTAGTGTGGAAAGGAACCTCACATCTAGATCAATAGGAGCTAGTTTTTCTTCTTTGCACACCCTGAATAGCATTGGAATGGAATGCATATCCTGAGGGACTATGTAGCAGAGAAGGGGATTCTTCCTTGTGTTGGGTGTGTAGGTGTTGGGAAATCCAAGCTATATATTGTGTAGGTGTCCATAGCTCTGTGGTTGAGCTCACTAGCTTAGTAATTCAACAATTCCACCTATTTAGCATCCTGATAAACCCAAATGTAGTTTTGGCTTGGCTGGATTTTGACATGTCTTTGGCTATGTGTGAGCTTGCTAGTGTTCCCTTATTCCTTGTGGGAATCATGCCCATCTTGGGGGTGGAAGTGCTGCTAAGAGATTGATTAGCACACTGGCCTATGGTTGGGTGGAACGTTGTAGCGACATAGCTGGTTGTGAGACAAGCTTCTTCCAAGATAAGTATCTATTGTGTTAATCTCTGCATTTGTATTTGCTTAATGAAATATGATGAGCATGTTGAATGTATTGCATGAATGTTTTTGCTTCCGTTGTAGATTGCATTATGCATTTGTGTATGTTTTTATTTCCAATGCATTGATTATGCTCATGGGGCTTAGTTCCCCGTTTACATGATAGCACCCATCGTCGTAGTCATCACCACTTGGGCGGGATGGGACGTGACAACATCTACCCCATACTAGGTTGTAGAGCACCTCACTCCTCTCAGTGCAACCACACTTTAGTTTTTGCAATGTTCACAAACACATCACATGTAAAATGATTTTGTAGAGGCATAAGTAAGTGATATCTTTAAAATTTCTTTATCGTGTTATTAAATCTCCACTATTGATGCACAATTCCCAATCATCATTCGATCTACTTTTGATCTAACTTTCAAATTTAACATCTAAAAGGACCTATAAAGTATGTTGATGTCATTGAAGCATCCATGCGTGATTTGATGTACCTTGATTTGACTCATCAATACACTCAACAATGTTCAACCCAGATTGAACCTTCCCCATTAAACCTTCCATATCATCTCTAAGATACAAAATATTTAGGGTGACAACATCTTGCTCCTACTTTGGGATGTCTCCTTCTTATGAGGTGTCAAGGAGCATAAAATTGGTTCCTTTCCATTGGACTATGTTGTCAATTATTGCCTGAGTAAATGATGTTGCATTTATAGAAACATGAACATGATTGACTAGTCTATCACATGGTATAACCAAATTTGAGATCATGATTACTCCAAATCTCTTTCATCCTTGTAATTAATGCACTACTAGCAAGCATCTATATCCCCAACAAAGATATCGTAGATTTTGATAAGTGATGGAGTCACCTTGATATCAAAGAACTTGTTGCGCTACTAACGAGCATTTATGCCCCAATAAATATATCTGTATTTCCCCTTTTGTTATTTGGGTTTCATTTCCAATCATTTTATTTTAAACATATGCTTTTATACCACTTGACGACAAGAATAGAATATTATGGGGATGATATATATTTGTGAAGATTATTCCACCACACTTGAGTCATAAAGATAACTCTTATACATGTTTTAACGCGAAGTTGAGCTTATCACCCTCTGGCTTTTTTGTTGGAATTAATATATAGATATAACCCCTCAATCAATGTAATCATACAATGAAATTTCAAGTTTTAGTATATTGTTTTTATCACTCTGTCCTAGTACCTTCATTGTGAGACATAAACTCTTAAGAGAATGAGAAAATCAACTTCACTAATTACTGATTATACTCCAATAAGTATATAATAAAGCTCTACTCAAGTAGCTATTCAAAATATATAGAAATGGTAATTCATTTTTTTTGCAAAAATAATGGGAATGCAATTTATATAAATTTAATTTTGAAATAATTCTCAACACCTCAAAATCAAGCAGTAAAATCAAGCGATGGTGTGTACATATAATGGTTTCCTTTCACATGTTCAATACATTAAAAAGTGTTTGAGAAACCAACTAATTACTGGTGAAGATAGTACCTCACCCTCGGAACTCCTCAAACCATAAGTATCCTCCCCTTGAATGGAATTGATTATAAAAGAATCTAGCTAAAGGTTGTCAAATACCATGCTTTCCAGGATCCTTTCTCCTTTTGTCCCATAAGAACAATGTCGCTATGTTCAAAAGTCATATCTCTGGCTTTCCTTATCAAACAAAACCTTCATCTTATCCTGATATTTATGCAAACCTCTCACTGACTTGTTCTCTACATTGTTGGACATGAATCAATTGGATAATCGTCCTTTGCATATCATTTGGCTCATCTTATACTTATTATAACAACTTCATCATTGGAGTTTTGAGATGAATGTGTATAATAACATTAGCCAATTGATAAGGATAAATTAGTGTAGACCATTTAGTGCTTATTATGTCTTCCCATAGATCATATTTTAATTGCACATCCCAAGGCGTCTTTGTCCATGTAATATCTTCTTAATTATCATTGTGTTCTTCTTCAAGGTTTCTGCCATCCCATTTCTTTGTAGATAATAGGTCGTGGAATTTGCTAGAACTATATTAAACCTTTGACAAATGAAATCATGGAAACATAGATAAAAACTTTTACATTAATGGTAACTATCTTGTTTGGACAACCAAACCTTTATAGAATGTTCTCCTCGAAGAATTTTATAACCACAACACTCACAGGAATTGCTTCTACCCATTTTGTAAAATAAACAATAGATGTCAATATCCATTTGTGTTAACCACTAGAAGGAGGATGTATCTCTCCAATAAAATTGAAACCGCATTGGTGAAACAAAGCTTGTACTTTAATAGGATTTAGAGACAAATCCACTAACCTATGTTTGCTAGCAAATAACCGTGACATTCTATGCATGCCCTTACCATCTTATTCACTTGGCAGATTAGGGTAGGCCAGTAGAATATGCTTCTTAGAATCCCATGAAACACATCCTTCCATGCATAATGTCCCCTCAAAATTCATGTATGAAGGTCAACCACTATTGCATCAATTTCATATTCAACAACACAGTTTAGGAGAAAATATGCTGGGTCTTTCCAATACAAATTTCCCTTGTTACAATTTTTGAATGCCTTCAACTTTAAAGATATATCCTTGTACTTTTCTAGACATGTTAGGCATTGAATATGCTACAAATAGTAAGTGATGTATTTATACTAAGGTGAGAGAAAAAAATTCATTAATAATTTGAGAAAACACGTATAAATTCTTCCCATCTAATTGGAAAAGTTCTTGTGAAATTTTTCTAATATTTTGATTCACATTGCTTCATAGTTTGATATACCCATTAACTTTGCTATATCTTAACCATTTATTAGTTTTGTTGACTTAATCTCAAGGTCAAATTCTTGTATTTTGGTAATACATTTTCCCCTTCTTCCATTGCAATCTTGTTATTAAATAATATCTTTAACAACAATATTTTCCAAGTATATCTTTAACAAAAACATGAGGGACATATGCTATTACATTTAAATGAAGAATATAGTCTTGAAAATCCTTCAATGGTTCAACCAGAGCAAATGCCTACGGTCTTGAAAGGCATTCAATGTTTCAACATGAGCAAATGCCTACTTTTCCATAACGTTGTTTTTTTTTCCTAAGAAAAAAAGCATAATTGTATTTCTTCTTTCGAGTAACAAAATTACATTTTTTAGATACACAGCAATGTGTATTCTATAAAAAACCTGAGTAGGTCCAGAAAAAGTAAATACATCATATGCAGGATGTGTGATCAATCTCGGTCTAGTGTGTGACAAAATATCTCATATAATGTTCAGCCAAAATCAGTCAAGAACTGAGAAAAAAAGACATATATAATATGAGAATAACATATATTTGTCATGGTCTACAGATAGAACCATAATACTACAAGAAACTGTAGCAAAAAACCAGCAAGTAATAGTAGTGCCAAAAAAACGAGCTCATTAACGAGCCACCCCCTCAATGAACGGACGATGGTAAAAATTGTGAACAATGCCATCAAACTGCTCACAGATCTTCCACTGTCCCAAAATCAGTAGTAGACCCTCATTCAAGGCCAAGTCCACCTCCTGGTTATTCTCCCTGTAAACATGACTGCAAGAGTATGAATAAAAGGTATCTAAAATATTTGAAATAGTAGAGAGAATATTATCCAATCTCATATTTCTACAAACTTGTGTCTTCTTGATCCAGTTGATCACATTCATAGAATCACCAAATTTTTTTAGAGAACGACACCCTTTCTCTGTTGCAAAGATGAGTAAAAGTTTCAAGCTGAACAGTTCAACATAATTATTGCTATCTTCTCCTAGTCCCATCGTGATTTTGAAGGAGTGGTCCTCTCTAAGAAACAGGATAGCACCACCCCCACATCTGTTTTCCTCTGCCGCTCCATCGAAGAAAGCCCAAGGAACAGTCTTGTCAACCTCCACCTCTAAAATATCCCTCTGGTTTTTTACTCTGATATGTTATGGAAAGGCCTCGAGGATACCACCGGCCAGAGTAGCCGTGATCTCTGGAGTACAACATTTCTCAGAGAAAATCAAGTTATTCTGGGCAATCCACACTCCCCATATAACAAGAAGGGGAAGTGCTTTCATTGAATCCTGAGTGATATTTCTTCTCCAGTTTTCCCAGGCTTGAAGAATGCTTATGCCAGTCCAGTTACACAATACTCCATAAATCTCAGAACATTCTTTCCACACATCAATGACATACGGGCACCTCAGAAAACGATGAACAACCGATTCCTTCGCACCTTTACATAATGATCACCATCTCAGTCCTTGAAAACTCCTCTTTTGTAAGTTATCCCAGCATGGAGCCTTGTTCTCCAAGACACACCACATAAATAACCTAGCTTTTGGTGGGCAGTTTATTTTCCAAAGAGTCTTCTACCACCAAACTGCATCTCGATCCACATCCTGTTCACTTAATTTGATATACCATGCCTTTGGTGTATACTTCCCATTATGTGCAGCATCCCAGATTAAGACATCTTCCCTATCCGTAAGGATAATTTGATCCCGAAATAGTGCCCCTAAATACCTTCCCAGATCTCGATTTTCAGGTTCATCAAGCCCCAAGTCCCCAGCCCAAATTCATGATTGTTCCCACTTGACCATCTGCACTGGTTGCACTAGCTGATGGGGGGAAATGATTCCATTATGTCTTAATGCCAACACTGTATTATCCATAAGCTTATGTTGCTGTAAGCACCCGGTCCATGGGTCTTCCCCAACCCTGAGTTTTCTTCCATTCCCAATCATCCAAGCCAACCCATTTCCAATCACATCAAATGATTTGACAACAACTTTCCAAAAAATAGAACCTCCGGCATGAGATTTTTCTGGGCGCCTAATCCAATCCTCAGTAGATTCAAGACTGATATACTTCTAAATTATCACATGAGACCACAAATTTTCCATCTTCAGAATTCTCCATCCCCCTTTGGCCACCAGTGATTTAGCAAAGAGGAAGATATTTTTGAGTCCCCACCCTGCTAGTCCTTTTGGGATAGCTATCTTCTCCCACCTTACCCATGGGGTCACATGTGCTTCCTAATTACCACTCCAAAGGAAACGAAAGCATATTCTACGAGCCTTTTGGAATCCATGCCAAAGACATCCAATAGACAGGAATGGCCTCCAGAACAGCTTTAACCAGAACTAGTCTGCCAGCCCTGGATAACCATTTGTGGCTCCACATCTTCAGACGCTTCTCTAGTTTCTCAAGTAACCAAACCCAATCCTACTTCCTGTAATCATTGGGTTTTAGAAAAAAACCTAGATATTTCAACCCTTCATCCAACCTTTCAATATTGAATGGAAATAAAGTCAAAAGTTCTTGCTCCTCAACCACATTTAACAGATGTGTGGTTACCAAAGATTTCCTAAATTTTATATTCATGCATGTTGATTTTGAGAAAAGCTTCAGGATATCATCTAGAGTATTAAAATCCATGACTGATCCAGAGCAGAAAATCAAAACATCATCCACGAATAGTAAATGGGTAAGCTGCAGGTTCTGTGAAAGCTGTATACCAAAGAAGGTTCCAGTACGATTAGCCTCCTTGATGGATTTGCTTAGGCCCTCTACCACTAATAGAAAGAGAAGGGGAGACAATAGACAACCCTGTCTCAGCCCGCGCTCTGCATGAAAGAAGGGGGATGAAACCCCGTTGATCAATACCGAAAATGACACAATAGTGATGCATCTCATCACCCATCTAATAAATGCAATATCAAAACCTAAATGTGTTAGCAACAATCGAATATAAAGCCAGCTTACCTTGTCATATGCCTTTTCCAGATCAATTTTTAGGACCGAACCCTTAATATTTTTAGTTTTCATGTTATGTAAACCCTCCTAAGCAACCCCAATGGCCTCATGAATCATTCTCCCCTCCAAAAAACCAAACTGTTCGTCAGTTATGTGTTTTAAAAGAACCCTTTTCAATTTGCCTGCGATCACTTTTATAACCACCTTATAGATACAGTTACAAAGTGAAATATGTCTAAAATCATTCAAGGAGGTAGGATTGTCCACCTTAGGGATCAAGGCAATGAAGGTGGAGTTGAAGGTAGTTGGGATACACTCAGAGGTTATGGTATCCTCTACAACGTTTAAGAGATCTTGACCCAGTAAATCATAGAGTTCCAAAAAAATTTCAATCGTCCAACCATTCGGACCCGGACTTTTGTCCTTCTGAAAACTCTGTAGCACACACTTAAGTTCTTCCTCCGACACTTCATCCATCATGGCTTAATTATCTTCCGCCTCCACAAACCTAGGGAAGACCTGAGCTATACGAATAACTTTAGCCAGGGTAGCATGTGCTGGGGATTTATACAGATTCTTGAAATGTTCCACCCCCGTAGAGGCCATGCCATCAAAAGTGTCATGCACATGACCA
This sequence comes from Pseudotsuga menziesii, assembly GCA_001517045.1. Classification (NCBI taxonomy): domain Eukaryota; kingdom Viridiplantae; phylum Streptophyta; class Pinopsida; order Pinales; family Pinaceae; genus Pseudotsuga; species Pseudotsuga menziesii. Next base: position 1,026,248 of record LPNX010199425.1, on the reverse strand, counting down.
TGTTCATCTTCAAGACTCCATAAAGTATTGTCAACCTTTCTCCCTCTGGCATATGCATGAAATTTTTTTATGTTGTCATCCCCACACTCCAGCCATGTAGCTCTGCTTTTCAGTCTCTAGGTTTCCTCCCTTTCCAACATGAGAGTGATCCTCCGGCCTTCCAGTATTTTCAGGACATCCTTATTCACCTAATTCAATAATCCACCACCATCCTGATCATAAATCACAGAAAGTTCTGCTTCCACCAGCTGTAGTTCTCTGGCATCCCTCTTTCTCTTATCTACCGCCCAGGTCTTAATCACTTCTTTCAAGTTCTTGAAGTTCTCTACAAATTGAAATGCAGCAGAGTTCCTATTCCCAGGTGCAAAATGGACCCAACCATTGGTGATCAAATCAATGAAGCCTTCATCTTTGAGCCAAGTTTTATTAAATTTAAGAGGACTTGGTGGTTTAACCGGTCCATTTTTGAATTCCAGGAAAATGGGAAAATGGTTCGAGAGACCCCCTTTCCCCATCCACTATCTAATAAAATGGTGATTGTCCACAATCTTTTCTGTAACAAGAAAACGATCCAGTGTTTTCGCCAACCTCCCCTCCCCGCGTCTATTGTTTTTCCAAGTAGGTTTGAGCACACTAGGCTCAACATCCAGTCAGTTTCTTTCCACCAAATTCCTTGTAAGATAATCAGTTAGCAAGTCTGATCTCGCATGAGGCCCCCAAAACTCTGCCTGTCCCAGGGAGAAGTTTATATCTCCTCCAATAATCAACTTATATCCCCTCAAAAGTGAATGGATAAAAATAGTGTCCCAGAAAAGAATTATGTTTAGGTACAAGCCATAAATATTAATAACATCAAAAGTGTCCACAAGTTCCAGGGCTCTGAGAGTAATGCCTAGAACCGATTCCATGCCCCACACATTCAAAACCTTGACACTCCTTGTGTTCCAGCCTATTGCCAGTCCACTCGAGCGTCCTCTAACATCCAAAGTCTCAAAACACCATCCTCCAAACTAGCTTTTAAGCTTTTCTTTTACCTCTACACCTACCCCCAGTGTTTCCTGGAGTAACATAATCTTAGGGTGGTCTACCTGTACCACCCACCACAATGTTGATCTTTTTTGGGGACCAGCAAGACCCCGACAATTAAAGGATAGAATCTTCATCTCCTACCCTTCTTATGGCCATTCACTGCTGTAAGTGCCCTATCAATTGAAATATGTTTTCCTTCCATTACATCCTTCTTAGCATGAGACTGTGCCTTCGCTAAATGTGAAACTCTGCCGCTCCCCCTAATAGTAGCAACAGGGTTTTACCTAGTCCTTTTGAAGTACCTTTTGTGTAGGAGCGAAGGAAATAACCCGAGTCAGTGGATTCGGTAGGGGAGTGGGCCGAATCTATAAGGACAGGTTCCAGAACCGGCCCAGGGGAAGGTTCCTCAACTAAAGCAACAGAGTTGGGTGACCGAAGCTCAATTGGATTCATAGTTAATTTCTTTAGCTCCTCCACCTAGTCAATACCAGAAACATTTAAATGTTTTGCAAATAAATTAATGGACGAAGGTAGAGTATAAGAAGAAGTACCAGGTGCTCCAACCAGAAAGGGTTCTCCAACCATTTTGACCCTCTCAGCTTCCTGCATCCTCCCCAATGGATCCACTTCGGCCTCGTTGCCTTCCACAGACACAATTTCCTGACCAACAGGAGAAAGTGGCGGAGACAAGGGTTTCGTGTTTTCCCCCTCACTGCCTGACAACGAGCCGCTACATTCCTTGCGACGCCCATCCTTAACACGTGCTGCCAAGGAACAGTCTACCGCCAGGTGACCATACACATGGCATCTTCTACCACCGGGTGACCATACACATGGCGGATGCCATAGTCCAATGTATGGTCCAGTCTACCGCCGGGTGACCATACACATGGCGGATGCCATAGTCCAGTGTTTCATTGTGGGAGTACTCCTTCTAGGTAATCTTCATAACCTGGGAAGCCAATTCTTGATGTTGATATTGATGAGAATCCGGGCCACCCTCTTCAGTTTATTGACCTTAAAAGAATAATCATCCTCCAGAAAAGAGCCCAACAGATTCCCAATGTGCACAAAATGCTCCTCAGACTAGAACGGTAGTGGAAGGCCCGTAAGCCTAACCCACATCGGTACAACGTCCACCCTTTCACGGCTCGCGTTGAAGAGAGGGTGCCATTTCTTCAGCAGAACTGGCACTTGATCAAAAAACCAATTATGATTTAGTACCCATAGAAAATGTTCTTCAAACTGAAAATTGAAGGCGTACCATCCTCGCGCCAATCCTTCCACCTTTGGAACAACCCCCATCTCCCCCATCCAACATTCTTCGACCCACTTTTTCACAATCTTCATACAGAGTGATTTCCCCATGAACCGTCCAACCAAGGTGAATTTATCCAACATTTCCATCCTTTCCCAGCTAATATCCTCTCCCACAGTGTAGTTAATAGTCAGAGTCATCTTTGGCCAATTTTTTCTGCGCTTGCACTGTCCTTTCAAAACCGCACGTCTGTCCACCCCACCACTGGAATCAGAAAGGTCCTTGGCCACCGAATTCGGGCAGCCTCTTTGTTCTCTCACCCTAATTGTGCTACCCACAAAACCCTAGTGCGCTACTACCTTGGCAACATCCTACAAGCCCCCACTGGGTCCTTCTCAACCACACCACAAACCCTCAATCCACGCCGCCTGAGTACCCTAGGCAACAACACCTGTCGCTATGCTCCCACCAACGACCTATTCCTATCCATCTATGAACACACCAACTTCCGGGAGAAATAGTTCCTCCGGCAGCTGTAAAGGCCAAGGAGAGGATAGTAGAAACTCCGATGATGATAAACCATCTCCCACAACCGGTGAGGGATTGGTCACAGCTAAAACCTTCGGTCAAAAATGCCCATTGGCCTCCACCTCAACATCTAGACCTCCCAACGGTGAAATCCTAAAAATACCCTCCTCCAGAGGGTCAGGAGAGTAGTCCATGAAGTCCTCCTCCGTCATAATGCCATAAGACATAGTGAACCACAGTAAAAGTGAAAAAAAAAACTTACCACTCCAAAAAAAACCCTGTCAAAGGTAGATATACCCCGCCTCAAACCGCACAAAATCGCCAACCGTGTGTCCTCTTCCCCAGCCACAGTTCAGGATCAACTGCCTACTGGCCTGACCGTCATAGGCTGCAGGCCATGCTTGTGACCAGCAGGGAAAATTCAAACCCTAATCATCCTCTTGTTGAAACCCTCTTGCACCGCCCCTAGTTATTTTTTATTATATTAATGTGTATGGTACGTTTTATTTCTTTGGATCCAATACAAACTATTATGATTTCCTTCCATAATGTTGTATCCTAGTTTAGTGCCTTTTAATCCTTTGCTAGAAAATGCAGTAGGTTGTTTGTAACCCTCCTTGTTATTTTGTAAAAGAACAACTAATATTGTATGTTTAGAAGAGAAAGGAAAAAACTATAAATTCCTTCACATAGTCAAAGATTACTAAAACCCATACCTCTCTAAGAGCACTTTTTATTTGATGAAAGGAATCTCTAGTTGCTTTAGTCCATTTGACTTCATATCACTTTTGTACCATATTAGTAATATCCTTAACAATCTCAACAAAAATTGGGATAAATCTTCTTCAGAAGTTAATGTTGCCAAGGAAGGATTGTACTTCTTGTTTATGTTGAGGGAATTTAATGACTTTAATAGCTTCATCTCTTTTAGGATCTATTTAAATACCTTTTGAAACAATATGCACTAATATTTCTCTTCAGTCGTAACAAAGAATGACTTCTTAAGGTTCAATGACAAACTACGCCTCTTACATTTTGTGAAGATTTGGAGAAGGTGCTTGAGAAGTTGTTCATCTATATTATAATACACTGTCATATCATCCAGGTATATTAATACGAACCTATCCTTCTTGTAAAACAAGTGATATACATGTCCCTCTGTAATGTTTCTCATGCATTCATTAAATTGAATGAGATCTTATCATAGATAAATGTTCCCCAAAGAGTAGTAAATAGCAAACATTATTATGTATTGATATGCTTTACATAAAACAACTTGGTCATATCTTCAAAACCCATCCACCATGGATATCCCATAAGCCCTAACCACCTTTTGTAGTATGTGATCCATTTTGGGTAAAAGACAATTATCTTTTAAAGATGCTCGATTAATATTCCTAAAATTGATACACAAACAAATTTCTCCAATATTTATCGTCACACGAACCAAATTAGCTACCCACACATAATATATTAAAGAAATAATAATCTTGGCGTTTAATAATTTATTTACTTCTTTTTCTATCATAGGAAGAAGTAATGGATTCACTTGCCTAAGTTTCTACCTAAAGGCTTCGTTTCTTCTTTCAAAGGGATTATACATTCTATGATGGAAGTACCATATGCCTTCAAATATTCATGACTCCATGCAAATACATCTACAATTTTTCTAAAAATACACACATACCTTTTTGTCTTTGTTTAATTGGAAATGACTTTGAAATTTTCACCATCTTAGGATGCTCAAGAGTATAAAGTTTCACCTTCTCTACATCTTATGCTTTGGTTTGTAATGCGGCCTTTATTGTTGCATCATTTGATAAAACTATCATAGTGGCATCAAACCTCTTGGAATATAATTGTTATTAAGTTGGACAATTCGATAATTTGCAATCACATTATGTAAATTCTGCTTTTTTCAATATGATTATTTGTTTGGATTTTTCTTCCTCTTCATCTGAGTCATTATTTATAGCAAGAAATTCATTACCATCTCAAGAAACCTTGTAATTTGTTGACTGTGTTAAATAATCCAACGTTTTTTTTTATATGTGCAACACTACCACTTCATATTTCAAGTGAGAAGCATTAGAGGTTTTGAAAAAACTAACTGACACAACTAAGGAATCAAAGTTCTCTAACAAGCATCATACCAAATTTTAGTGAGCCCTCATCCTTGGATGCTTTGTATGGCATTTGTTTTTTATTTGATTAATTACTTGTTCTGAATCTTCAAATTCTGTAATATTACGTATTTTCATTCTTTTGGTTGCTTCAAGGCCTGAGACTAAGGTTTCATACTTAGCCACATTGTTGGTTGTTTCAAATTCCAATATGTAGGGTAATGAAATCACTTCTCTAGAGAGAAATATGAAGAAAATAATTGCTTCCAATACATCCCGAGATGAAGCACCATCAAAGAACAACTTCCAAATATCATTTTTTGACATTCTAGGATTTGGTTCATGGATCTTTTGTTCTTATTTAGATAAGCATATCCCAGTATCATCATCAGTTGAAAGCACATAAATTTCCCATGTTATCGTCAGTTGCATAAATTGGAAAATTTTGTGGGTTGATGGGATCACTAACAGTGTAGGAAAATTGTTCCTCCTCACCTTATAATTCCCTTGTATACCCCCCAAACATTGTCAAAGGGTTACATATGACATATCTAATTGTAAATTTCCCCTGACTTCACTCGCTAAGATCTTGACAATTTACATTCCATAACTTACTGGGACATTTGCCACAACTACATCCATCATCACGTTCCTTGTTGTGATTTGAACTAGATTTACAACTAGATCATTAATCATTCCCATGAACTTCACTTTTTTAGTCAAACAAATACAATATTTATATTGTTTTGTGATGTCCAATATTGATTTATCCATAGTAGACTTGGGCATAAGGTTATGGGATGCCCCATAATCCAACACACAATTATGCAATAAATGATCATGGATTGTCAAGGTAATATGAATTATTCCTTTCTTCCAGGTGAGGACCAACATCCGAGGAGAATAATCCTGGATATTGATAGTTTTACTGTGAGTAGTAGGAGAAGGGTTACCCATGAACCTTATTGTATCCCCTTTAAAAGCAAGGATTTTTGCAAGCTCAACCAAAGGAATGGGAACTTTGATCATACTCAGCTCATTTCTGAGGCTGAATGTATTAGGACTAGAATCTGGAAGCTCATTAGTCTTTTCATTTTCTTTTAATCCTGAAGAGGCTCCTTCATCATTTACCTTTTTTGTTTATTTTTTCAGCTTCACCATTTTCTTTATTTGTTTTTAATATAGTTGGTTGTTATCTTGTTGACTACTTTTGATTAACAATTGGTGGTGACATGAGAACATACTTATGTTGCAACTCAACTTCTATGGAATTTGCAAAGATCTTATATTGAGATGATCATAAATATTTACCCTCATCATGTAGTACATTTGAGAATTGATTCTTGATACCCAAGGATTCTGGATAATCTTCTTGAGTAGGATGTGTAAAATCCCTTTTTTTCAAGCCAATTCATGTCTAGTGGTGGATCTTGATCTTTTAATGGCTCTTGGTCAAGGTCATATTTAGGATATATTGGTCCATCATACTATTATGATTGCTTATTAGAGGATTGTAAATTGGAGGTTCTTGAATTCTTCTCTCTCAAGTAAGCAATCGAGGATTGAAATGTCGTCTCTATGGATTCTGCTTTTTGACTGGAAAATTCAAATTTCTTTGACCAAAGTACCTAAGAAACAAATTTATTTCCCATCTCCATTCCAACTATTTTATTTGAGAACATTTGGATAAATTTATTCATTTCTTCTATCTTAGTGTCTTGGGATTTTGAGGAAGAAGGTTGAGCCAATGAATCTTATTTATGCCTTTTGATTTCTCCACTAATAAATTTTACTTAACTTTACTACAAGAAACCACGTTGCTCTCAATTTATATTGCATCTTTGGAATGGAATCCAGCTTCATAGATCTCCTTTCTCTTAAGATTATTTAATTAAATGAAGCATATGATCTTAAGGCCTGCATGAATTCAATGAGAAAAGAAGGTTGCAGAAGAGAGAGAAGAATTTAGTAGTGACTGATCAATTTCTCATGGCAGAATTGCACACACATGGAGACAAAATTGGAAGAATATCACGACATCCATTAATTAGTAAATAATATGTAAGACAATGGTGTTACAAATAGGATAGTTCGAATGCCTAAGATAGGATTCAAATCTACCAACCTCGACTGAATCCTTAGCTAACTTGGTGTGGGAAAATCACCACTAGAGCTCAATAATGCAACTCCAGATCACTGAATCAGTTCACAACTAGTTAAGTGATATAGGTAGGTGAGAAAATGCGCCCTACCTCCCTTAAATAATGCAATCTGGCACTAGGATGACTGAGAGTGAACTAACTGATGGGAATCAGAGCATACATGAAAATAACTGAAGACCAACTAGGGTCAACTATTGGACACTACTGGTGGCACCCATAGTGGGTTTATAAATTATAAGGATTGGTCTCTAGAGATCCTAAACTCATGTAGACAAGCACATTGAATGGTAGGTGGCCCCAAGGTGAGTCCTCCATGCACTAGTGAAGTGGAAATGACCTCCTAAGCTAGGAAAATACAAATACACTATGTTGGTCAAGGGAGGATTAATTAATAATCTGAAAGCTTGATCCTGGTTTTTCATGCTTATTTTGAGGGGTGGGTTTCCCATGAGGTTTTCCCCA
>LPNX010199425.1:959022-1018641 GCA_001517045.1 Pseudotsuga menziesii | reverse complement strand
GGGGGGGGGGGGGGGCGGGGTGTGTGTTAGGATTATTAATTAATCCTCCCCTGACCACCATAGTTTATTTGTCTTTTCCTAGCTTATGAGGTCATTATCACTTCACTAGTGCATGAAGGAGTTACCTGGGGGCCACCTACCACTCAATGTGCCTGTCTGCATGAGTTTAAGAGCTCCATGAACCAATCCCTATAATTAAGGAACCCACTCTAAGTGCCAGCAGTTGACCCTAGTCGGTGTTCAGTTATGCCATAGTTAAAATCTGGATCACTGAATCAGTTCACAACCAGTTAAATGATATAGGTAAGTAAGAAAATGCGCCCTACCTCCCTTAAATTATGTAAACTGGTGCTAGGATGACTGAGAGTGAAATAATTGATGTGAATCAGAGCATAACTAAACACCGACTATGATGAACTGCTAGAGACTGTTGGTGGTACTCATTGTGGGTTATTAAATTATAGGGATTGGTCCCTAAGCTCCTAAACTCATGCATACATGCACATTGATTCGTAGGTGGCCCCTCGGTGAGTCCCCCATGCACTATTGAAGTGGCAATGACCTCCTAATACAGGAAAAGAAAAATAAACTATGGTGGTCAAGGGAGGATTAATTAATAATCCTAACACCCCCACTTAATTGTAACTTGGACAACCTGGGCCCTGGAAACTAAAACTAAAGGTCACCCATAAATATAAATGAAAAAATGTCTGCTTAACACCTGAGGAAATGGGGAAATCCTCATGGGAATTTTTTCTTGAAGAAAATACTTGTGAAAATATTTTTGCAATTTGCATCTCTGTGGAGCAATAATGCAGTGTGATGGTCCTTGTGTGCACTAGCTTCATGGTATTGTGCATGTGAACCTATCCATCTTCTTCCAATCTGATGACAAATAGGAGAATAATTATTGCCTTTGTCTCTTCTTTCTGGAGGAAGAGTGACATGATCCAATTTGTTCTTCAGTGAGAAAAATTGTTGATCAGACCTTACCATCATGAATCATCTCTCTAGGAGTTTGTAGCACCTCTCTGGGAGGAGTGGATTTGCTTGACATAACATAAGGATCTATTTTTGAAAATGTGATCTTGTTCTCCTCATGTCAAATGACTCTCCAGTCATGTTCCCAATAGCCTTAATAACCTTTTGAGCCCATTTAGGCTTAGGATTGGGAGTAGGGACTAGATATGGATCTAGATTTGATTGAAGTTCATCTTCAATTCCATAAACTGATTCAACTTGGTCCTCTACTTCATATTCTAAATCTAAAACATTAATGGAAATAATATATATGCAAAAGGTTTAGGTAGGAAGAATTTACCTACCCTTTCAAATGGCAGTTGAGATGGCACTAGATCTGAGTATGGCAGAAAGTGTGAGAATTTATATGCCTTGGAGGCATGGTTTGCAACACCTTTCTCTATAAGCTTCCCATTTGAGATATCTGGGATATCCATTGAGTCAGGATCAAATACCACTCACTTTGGTGATCTTGTATCAGTCATATGGTATACAGACAAAAAATTTGCTACTAAGGAGGACACATAGAGTACATTGTTGAACACTCCATGCTCTAACTTTATTGAACCCTTTCCTTTAGCTTGGGTTTGAGTGGCATATCCCATTTGAATACTTGGACCATTCGTACGTTGTAATGAAGAGAATGATTCTTTGGATGTAACCATGTGATTAGAGGATACTGACTCAATGAGGAAGGCCGGAGATTTTGAAAAACTAGCCTTCAGTGCATGCCCCATCTCATCATGATCTTCAGTCTTGTCTCCAGAGTCAATCTTCCTTACACCTTCATGGAGGGAATTATTGTGTTGCTGAAGGAGAACGTGCGCTTGTCAAACCTCTCATGTTTGTCCTCCTTAGAGTATGAGGCTTCATCTGCTGGATCAAACTCTTCCTTAGGTCTGAATTCAGTGTTCCTTTCTTCTTTTCCTTTCTGCTTCCGCCTTGCTTGCACATTCTTTGTCTCACTAGCCAAGAGAGTTTGATTTGTAGAGGATCTAAGGGTTCCCATATGTATCGACTTGTCTTGTTCCTGTATTAGAGACTATGTGTAGGGATCAAGGGATGTCATTCACCAATTAGGATTTGTCAGTATCCTAGAGTGAAAGGTAGATACGAACACTAAGAGTTCTGTGTCAATTTTGCTCATAATTGAGAGCACTAATTGCTCATCCTTCTTGCCAATCCCACATTGCTTGCATTGCATGACTAGTGATTTGAATTTTGTGAAAAATTCCTATATAGTTTCGAATTTGTTGGGTTATAGTGCTATCATCTCATTCTCTAGGATATGGCCCATCAACTCATCTTGTTTTCCAAATGAGGATTCGAGCTTCTCCCATATTTCTTTTGGTGTTCTCAACCCCTCAAGGTGAAAGAGTAACTCTCTGGAGATGTGGATTCACACGAAGCCAAATGCTTCATCAAGCTTGCTTAGATACTTCGATTTTTCAAGATGACGTTGTTGGGGTTCTACCTCTATGCCCATGGTTAACCTGTGCAAACCCTTGTTGTGCAAGATAATCTACATATCATCCCTCTAATCAAGATAATTGAAGGGTGTGAGGATTCAAGGTGTCAAAGCTACTGAATTCTCCATCTTACAGCTTCAAGAAACAACTAATTCTTTAGAAAATATTCAATTTACCTGCAAAGACACTCTAAAAACACTTCAATTCGAATAAAACCAATTCAAACACTCTGCACTTCGACATGTGCACTTTATCTAGGTGCATCACACCTAGCTAGACTTCTCTGGACATAATCCAAAGGGAGCAAGGCAAGAATATCAGGATTTATGTGGAACCCAATTGATTCTTGTGCATCAATGGAAGTTTCTGAGGTTTGAAGCTGGCCTGGATACCTGCATGATTGTTAGTTTTTCAACATTAAGCTAGCATATCATTAGGATCTTTAAACTGAGAGAACAACAAGCACAGTAATCAAACACAAGAGACAATGAACACGGTGTTTTTCCTCGGGGAAACCATAAATGGAGAAAACCCCGCAACTTCCTATGAGATAGAATCAGCACCAAAGTGAAACCCAAAAATAGTAAGACAGTCTCCCGACAGCAGTAAGCTCTTTCCTCTTGCCCCAGTGTCTTTCTCTTCCTCAACTATGTGCTACACTTGAGTGTGTATGAGATGTGTGCTAAATAGAGAGTCCAACTCTCTATTTATACTAATCTCGACATGACTAAAACCCTACTAAGGCCGACCTCACTAGGAGAGTCTAATAACCCTAGTGCCCCGGAACTGCGGGGACTTTAACCCTTAGACAATAGGAAGGTTACCCACAATGACTTGACATGACTTGTTTACATTATTGATTCTCCCGATTGGAACATCGGGGCATGACATGACACAAGAACATCCCGGAATAAACATCAGGTTACAATAGATGAGAAATACAAGTGAATACATTCTGAAGTTACAATTACATTAACACTCCCTCTTAACTAGGAAGGTATTCTCTCGACACAATTTTTATCACTGGTCTTCTTCTCTGGATCTTCTCGTCATCTGCATCTTCAAGTCATCTTCGTCTTCAAGTCTTCTTTGTCTTCAAGTCATCTTCATCTCTGGATCTGGATCATCACTGGATCTGGATCATCACTTAATCTGGATCATCTGTTAGTATCATTCCTGGATCTGGATCATCCTTCGATCTGGATTATCTCTGGATCTGGATCTTCCCTCGATCTGGATCATCTCTACTGGATCATCAATACTGAATCGTCACGGGTGCTATCTCATGATTCTTCTTGTCATAGGAAGTTCTATAGAGCCAGCCCTTTTTCATGCTGGATGTAAGCCTAGCCACCATGTAGGTCTTCGCCCAGCACTTACATCTGATCATGTAGGAACTAACCTATAATCATATCAGAAAGGCATGCCCAACACTCACATTTGACCATGTGGGAACCAATCCCACAACCCTGTCAGAAAAGCCCAACACTCACATTTGAAACATGCGAGGAACCAATCCAACATGCATGTTAAAAAAGGCTCAGCACTTATATTTGACACATGTGAGGAACCAATCCAACATACATGTTCAAAAAGGCTATGCACTTACATTCGACACATGCGATGAACCAATCCAACATGCATGTTCGAAAAGGATCTGCACTTACATTTGACACATGAGATGAACCAATCCAACATGCATGTTCAGAAGGGCATGCACTCATATCTGATCAAGTAGGAACCAATCCTACAGTCATATCAGAATGGCCCCTAGTCCCAGACTGAGCTACCTAGTAACTGACCAGGTGCCTCCATTCCCAAAATGGCAGTTGCCCTTACATCTGTCCTACTCGACAGAATGGCCAGCACTCACATCTGACATGGGAGGAACCTAATCCTTTAACCATGACAGAATGGCTCAGCCCTTATATCTCACCTACTCGTCAGAATGGCTCTCTCAGTCCTGGATTGAGTGTTCTTGGTAACTGACCAGGTATCTCCATTCCAAGAATGGCATTTAGCACTCATATCTAACATGGAAGGAACCAATCCTCTTACCATGACAGAATGGCTCAGCCCTTATATCTGACCTACTCGTCAGAATGGCTATGGATTTAGCACTCATATCTGACATGGAAGGAACCAATCCTCTCACCATGACAGAATGGCTCAACCCTTACACTTGACCATGGAAGGAACCAATCCTCTGACCATGTCAGAATGGCTATGGGACTCATCACTTTCCCTTGGAGGAAACCTCGATCTAGAGAACACCAAGCTTCTCCCTGAAGTACTCAAACTTCATCCTAGCCAATGGCTTCGTCAATACATCAGTTATCTGTTCCTCCATCGCAACATACTGAAGCTTCACTGCTCCCCTCTGCACCACATCCCTGATATAGTGATACTTGATCTCAATATGCTTTGACTTGTCATGGAACATTGGATTCTCTGACAACTTCATGCAACTCTGGTTGTCAGAATGTGTATAAGTAGCATCCATCTAGAGATCAAATGAATCAGACACTAGCTTCCGCAGCCATACTGACTCACAACTAGCTGAACAAGCTGCGACATACTCTACTTCAGCTGTAATCAGTGCCACACAGGATTGCTTCCTGCTAAACCAAGAGATCACATTTGATCCCATATTGAAGCTACACCCTGAAGTGCTCTTCCTATATATGGCACTGTCTGCCCAATCTAAATCAACATAAACCTCTAGGTTAATCTTCTAATTCGCCTCGTACTTGAGCCCATAATCAATTGTACCCCTCAGGTACCTCAGAATATGCTTTGCAGCAATCAAGTGAACATTTCTCGGATCTGTGAAGAACTGGCTCAAGGTGTTCACAGCAAAGAAAATGTCTGGTCTCGTGTTCGTCAGATACATCAAGGACCCAATCATCTGACGATACATCGTAGCATCAACCGTCTCTGATGAAGTACCGCTCAATAGCTTCAAGTTCAATGCCATAGTTGTGGCCATAGCCTTGCAATCCATCATCCCAAACCTCTTCAGGATCTCTACTGCATACTTCCCTTGTCCTAGGGAGATTCCATCTGCATTCTGCCACACCTCCATCCCTAGAAAATAATGCATCATACGCAAGTCCTTCATTTTGAACTCGGCAGCAAGCTTTCTCTTTGTATCAGCAATCAACCCATCCATACCTGTTACAAACAGATAATCTACATACAGTAGAAGCATCAATGGGTTTTCATCTTCAAACTTGTAGTAAAGGTTGGAATCTGCTTTACTCTTGGTAAAGCCCAAATTGGATAGAAAGCTGTCAATTCTACCGTACCATGTCCTGGGTGCTTGTTTGAAATCGTACAGGGCTTTCTTCAGTCTGCACACATGAGACTCCCTATCATGTGTCTCAAAATCGAGTGGCTGTTCTACATACACTTCCTCTTCCACTACACCATTCAAGAAAGCAGTCTTGACATCCATTTGGTGTATCTTCCATTTCACTACTGCAGCCAAAGCAAGTACTGATCTGATGGAAGTGTATCTGGCTACAGGAGCAAAGGTTTCTTCATAGTCTATTCCTTCCTTATGTGAGAAGCCACGAGCCACAAATATTGCCTTATATTTCTCTATGCTACCGTTCGCAGCATGCTTGATCTTGTAGATCCATTTGGAAGTTACAACTGACTTCCCTTTTGGTCTTGAGACAACATCCCAAACATCGTTCTTCATGATTGATTGATATTCTTTGATCATCACATCCTTCCATTCTTTCCGTTCTGTCGCTTCTTCATAACTGGAAGGTTCTTCTTTGATAAAGTCACATAGTAAGGCTACATATCCGGAGCAAGATCTGGTTCTCTTTCTTTCTCTGTGATTTTCTTCTGGAGCCCCATATCTTTCTGCACCTTGGATAATTTCTCGTACCCAAGCAGGTTTCCTCTTGTGAGGATTCTTCTCCTTAGGTGGATCTACAGGTCTTTGTGGTTCTTCAAATTCTCGATCTTCTTCTTGAATTTCTTCATTCATGGTTGTATCATGAATTTTGGGAGCTTCAGATTCTTCAGGTTCTTCAGCAGGTCTCTTTCTGGATTTGTTGTAAGCTGTGTCTTCATCAAATGTTACATCCCTGCTGATGTTGATCTTCTTGTATCCTGGGAAGTATATTCTGTAAGCCTTCGAGCTTTTAGAGTATCCCACAAATATACCCTTCTTTCCTGAAGGATCTAGTTTTGTTCTCTTCTCTTTTGGTGTGTATGTACACTGGACAACTGAATATTCTGAGATGGTTGAATTTTGGTTTCTTGCCAGAGAAGACTTCTTCGGGAGTCTTATTCTTGAGTACTCTGTGTGGAGTACGGTTCTGTACATACACCGCTGTTCTGGCTGCTTCTGCCCATAGATGCATAGGACGATCCTGATTGTGAAGCATTGCTCTTGCAGCTTCCATGATAGTTCTATTCTTCCTTTCTGCAACCCCATTCTGTTGTGGATTGTAAGGAGTGGACAACTCCCTCTTAATCCCTGATTCTTTGCATAAGTCTTTGAATTCATTCAATGTGAATTCTCCGCCATTTTCTGATCGAAAGGTCTTGATCTTCTTTTCTGTGTGGTTCTCGATCAAGGCTTTGAATTCCTTGAACTTGCTGAACACTTCATCTTTGTTCTTCATGAAGTAAATCCATGTCTTCCTAGAAAAGTCGTTAATGAAAGAAACATAGTATACATACCTGCTTAGTGAACTTGATGACATTGGACCGCATACACCGGAGTGGATGATTTCCAAGATTGCTTTTGCCTTGCTCTCGCTACTTGGAAATGTCTTCTTTGTATTCTTCCCTTTCGCACATCCTTTGCTGACCCCTTCATGTTTTGCTTGAATTTTTGGAAGACCTTCAACAGCTTTGCTTGCAAGTGGTAGTGCTCTGTAATGCACATATGCAAGCCTTCTATGCCATAGTTCATTTCTCTCTATTGTGTCATGGACCATAGCTTGTTCTGAATGGCCCTTCAGCTTGTATAAACCTCCTTCTTGTTCTCCAATCACTATTGCGTCGTTAATAGTCTTTCCTCTTGGCCACATGATAACTTGGCCATCTATAAATGCAACCCTAATGCCTTTTGCATCCAGTGTAGATATGGAGAGAAGGTTCTTCTTGAGTCCTGGTACAAATAGAACATCCTTCATTTTTATAGACTTTCCAGAGTCTAGCTTGTAGGAGGATTCACCACTACCTTTTATTGGATATTGGTAGTCATATCCTAGCTTCACCTTATGGGGTGAATTATGTTTGGATAGTTTCTCAAAGGATTCTTTAAAACCTGTCATGTGTTTGGAAGCTCCACTGTCAATAAGCCAATTTTTGCTTCCATGAGTGACAGTTCCCGTGAGAGCGGAAATCAGAATATATTCATCCTTGCTTGAAGAGTCTTCACTTTCTTGCTTTACTGTCTTCCTTGGAGGATCATCATCCTCATTAGTGTGAGCATGATGTTTTCTTTTGGAGTTCTTCTTCTTCTTGGATCCATTCTTATTCATGGGACAATTTCTAGCAAAGTGTCCTATTTCATCACATGTATAACATCTGATTTTAGATGAACCTTTCTGATGAGAATGCTTACCTTGGTTATGATGCTTTTCCCTTCTTCCTTTCCTTGAGTGTACTGTGAGAGCTTGATCTTCATTTCCCATCTTTTCTTCTCGAGCTGCTATCTGAGCCTCTTCTTGAGAGAATTCTTCCCACAGTCTGTTGAACTTGACCAACTTCTTCTTAGCACAAATTCCTTGGATGAAAGAATCCCATGACCTAGGGAGGCCATTCAATGATGTCATCACAATTTCTGCATTCTCCACTTCTTCATCTATAGCTTCTAGTTGTTCTTTGATATTGGAGACCCTTGTGAAGTATGATTGGATGGTCTCCTCATTTTTGATCTTGACATTCTTCAACTGGTTCCTTAGAGTCATCTTTCGATTGATGTTCTTCCCTTCAAACAATTTGGTTAGGGAATCAAACATGGATTTAGGTGTCTTGAGGGAGGACACCTGTGGAATAAGGTGATCCTTGATAGAATCTGCAATGATCCTCTTTGCCATAACCAACTTCTTCTTATGTAAGGCCTTGGCCTCATCTCCCTCTGGAATTGGAACCTCCTCCTGGATATAGGAGTCCAACTCATTTTCTTCCAGGACCAGGGAGATCCTATACTTCCAAGCGCGAAAGTTATCAGCTCCCTCAAGCTTTTCATCAAGCTTGGTATGATGAGACATCTTAACTGAGAACCTCAAATGGAAATACAAAAGATTTAGATCTTATCAGGTCAAGATGTCAGATCTGGATTTGAAGTTGAAATCCTGCAGTACTGGTTCAGGAGCAGATTAGGGTTTTGCTTTTCCGGGAGTTTTGTCCAACCAAATGCTTTGAAATTGATCCCTAACTTTGATTTTGGAGAGGAGATCAATCTAGGCCTGGGCTCACTGAAAAATTCCTCTTCTGTGAAAAGCCCTAATTTCTGGCAGCAATGTCGAGTCCATAACTGAAAAACCTCAGAATTGGATTCTGCTTCGACAGAAAGATGCGCCCTAGGGAGGAGAGTTGTTCCACCCTACTTTTTCTGAAAATCTGTGGACATAGATCCACAAAATAGGAAGCCCTAGTTCCCGCAGGTGCACGGTGTCTTCTTCTCAGGTTAGCTCTGATACCATGTTAGTTTTTCAACATTAAGCTAGCATATCATTAGGATCTTTAAACTGAGAGAACAACAAGCACAACAATCAAACACAAGAGACAATGAACACAGTGTTTTTCCTTGGGGAAACCATAAATGGAGAAAACCCCGCAACTTCCTCTGAGATAGAATCATCACCAAAGTGAAACCCAAAAACAGTAAGACAATCTCCCGACAGCAGTAAGCTCTTTCCTCTTGCCCCAGTGTCTTTCTCTTCCTCAACTATGCGCTACACTTGAGTGTGTATGAGATGTGTGCTAAATAGAGAGTCCAGCTCTCTATTTGTACTAATCTCGACATGACTAAAACCCTACTAGGGCCAACCTCACTAGGAGAGTCTAATAACCCTAGTGCCTCGGAACTGTGGGGACTTTAACCCTTAGACAATAGGAAGGTTACCCACAATGAATTGACATGACTTGTTTACATTATTGATTCTCCTGATCAGAACATCGGGGCATGACATGACACAAGAACATCCCAGAATAGACATCGGGTTACAATAGATGAGAAATACAAGTGAATACATTCCGAAGTTACAATTACATGAAGCATGTGATCTTGAGGCCTGCATGAATTTAGTGAGAAAAGAAGGCTATAGAAGAGAGAGAAGAATTTAGTAGTGGCTAATCAATTTCTCATGGCAAAATTGCACACACATGGAGAGAAAATTGGAATAATATCACTACATCCATTAATCAGAAAATAATATGTAATAGAATGGTATTACAAATAGGAGAATTCAAATGCCTAAGATAGCATTCGAATCTACCAATCTGGATTGACTCTAGAGCTAACTTGGTGTGGGAAAATCACCACTGGAGCTCACTAATGCAACTCCAGATCACTAAATCAATTCACAACAAGTTAACTGATATATGTAGGTGAGAAAATGCACCCTGCCTCCCTTAAATCATGCAAACTGATGCTAGGATGACTGAGAGTGAACTAACTGATGGGAATCGGAGCATAACAAAACATAACTGAACACCACTACTAGGGTCAACTGTTGGAGATTGATGGTGGCACTTAGAGTGCGTTCCTAAATTATAGGTGTTATGACTTCAGGAGTCTTTCCCTAAATATGAAGGGAATGAGCATGGTAACTTAAATATTCAATAATGTATGGGAAAAAGAATCAAGTCAAATGAATAAATATCCTCACATCTGCTCAAAGACACATGAATCCATTCGAAGACGAAGGATTTCTACTATACTGTTCAGAAGGTTTAAATCAAATGTATGGAAGCATGGAGAAGACTTATCATACTAGGATAAATCTACATACAATAGCATATGTGAATGGCCAACTATGATAGGTAAAGTATTTGCAGTCCAAGATCATCAATGTAGTGATAAGATGATAGTTACCAGGTGTTAGATTAAGCATGAAAGAATACATATAGGTTTAGTACATCGATAAAGAGATGAGATGACAGTCATCTATCATCATATATACATAAACATGAAAAGAAAGAAGATGAAAACTGAACAAACACATCGAAAGAAGCTTCTGTGTTAAACTGAATTCATGGATGTTTGAAATAAGGTATGGCCACAAGCCTCCAAAGTTGAATAACAGTCCTCAGACTGTTTTCTTTCCCCCTCTTTTACAATGATTCTTCAATGAGCTTAAATAATCTTTACAAATCAGTTTCAAGATCCTCAAAATATGGATTTGATAACCTCTTTTCCTATCTCAAATTCGAATTTGTGAGGTGGCTGGAAAATGCAGAAATTTCTGGGAATATGCTGCTCGGAGATTGACCTATATCTCTCAACTCGAAATTGATTTCAGAAAACTGAGAGAGGGTTTTGTAGATTGTTTTGTTATGAGAAAAATTTTCTCTCGGTTCTTTGAGATTCATTTTCATTTTCTTGAAATCTATATTTCAAAAACATGTGTCAAACAGGGAAATTCTGAGATCCGAAAATGATGTCTCATAGATGGATTCTATTCTCCCAATCTGTGACACTTGTTGAAAACATGAGAGAGGTTATTGTTCTTTGACATGTTACTCACAAAATCCTCCTGCCATTTCTCAAAATGATATTCCAGTCGCTCAGGATAATCATTTGAAAATGATGACTCAACAAAGTAAAAACGCCACATTCCTGAAAACGCCGCCTCATCTTGCAGGGGAATTTTGACTACCTTCCCAAGCTCTAAATGCAGATCTGAAAGTACCATTGGAAATATTAGGATGTCTAGTTGTCAATCAACTATTTGAGCATGTAAAACATCCTCTCCACGGCTGAGAGAATTGAGTTTTCCCAAGGTAGTTTATCGTTTGACAAAGCTGTTCTTTGACATTTTTTATAAGCAAAACAATTTCTCAAGAATTCTTATCAAATACAACTTCAGAGCTCTATAAAAAAAACTCTTAGAAAATTTAAAAAAAATGTCTGATCTAATGATTCCCTATCACTTAATGAAATAAATTTTGATGAATTTATTTGAGGAGATAACATCTGGCTCCTACTCAGGGATGGAATCCTCCCTGTGAGGTTCCAAGAACCACATATCTGATGCCTTTCCTGAAAAATAAAATCTGAGCTTAATGTCTAGTCTTCCATTGGGCATGGAATCAATCATTCAGCTCTTTCTAAAAAAATTTCATGAACTGAGTAGATGATCTCTATACATATTGAAGACTGCCTTTATTCACTCAAGATAACCGTTGCATAGTAAAGAAAAGAAATGCTCGGGCAACGAGCTTATTTCCTAATCTATTCTACCCTAACCAGCTCTGCAATTTGGTCAGGTAAAGTCTGATTTCGATAGCAACCATCCAAGCAATTTGAATACTGAAATGATCTCATCATTCTTACTAATCAATAGCCGATGTTTAAAATGCAACAACGGTGAATAAAAGTTATTTACAAATCCAAGCTTACAAGGAAACATGTGCCAGCAAAAGAAGTTTGAAACTTTCAAGTTTTCTAAAATGTATGATTCTATGAATGCTGCCACTGGATCTTTGAAACTGAAATCAGAAACCTTCTGATCTTCGGGAAACTATTGCACTTCAATGACCGCTTCTCTGCCATAAAATTGATGACCTTCTTGTTCTTTTGTGATCACCTTGTGATCATCAAACACTATGACCTTTTCTTAAGAAAAATGCTCAAGAGATGATGATGGAGCAGTGTTTGAATGACAAAGATTATGATTATCTCTAAAAATGTAATTGTCTATACAATCATTATTTATCATAGGTTCAACATGCTTTGCAAACTGATCATAAATTTTACATGAATATCTGTCTCTAGAATGCTCTGCTAATGTTGAAAAATCTTATTCACAATCTGAAACAATTTCAGCTGCTTGCTGCTGTTCTAAAATTGACATATAATCATTACCTTCCTGCTCAAAAACTGAAATATACTGAAATTCTGTTGGCTTAAATAGATGCATATTTTTAAAATCAGCTTGCTCTCGAATCCTCCTACAAGCAGTAATGTTCTCCTCCACCTCTATAGCATCTTCAAGCAAGGTCTTTAAGGACGAAGACTTTCTTTCTAGCAGAAGAAGAGAAAGTTCTAAATGCAATCCCATAACATATAAATCATGACATCTTTCTCTGTAGGTCGAATCTCCAGGGGCATACCATAGTAGATACTGGAAAATCTCCGATTGAAAACAAGCAAGATTTCATTTTGTTCTTTCTTCAAAGCATAAAAGTCAGCAAGGTAAGAATCTGCTAATTTATTTTCACCCCGATACTTTATAAAAAGATTGGAGAACTCATCCAAGAACCAATGGAATCAACTCTCAGACATTTAAACCATGCAGCATCATCTCTAATCAAATACTGAGAGAAAAATCTCATGATCACATCTTCATGAACAATCTGAAAATGATCAATACAATCCAAAAAGGATTCCTAGTGCCTCTCAGCTGAAGCTTGGTTTTCTCCAGAAAACCGAGGGAGATACTCATAACAATCAACAGGATAAGGATGAAGGAGATAAGGAAGCTTCAAAGGCTTGAAAATCTTCATTCTGATTTTAATTTGAAAAGCAGAGGACTGATCATGAACGTTAATGGGTTGATGACAGGGTTCAGTAGTAATGCCCAAAGGTGCTAAAGTCTGGACAGGGTTTGAATTAATTTTAATCTCTACAAAATCAGAAGGGTGATCAAATTCAAGAGGAAATGGAATGCAAGACTCATCTTTAGGAATAGGTTGTGATGAGGATATGGAATCAACATCTACAATATAGTGCTACAAGATTTCTTCTTCTAAGGTTAGATATATACAAGGAGAATGATGATTTTCTGAATATACAAAACAGAAATAATTCTCTTTACATGTGAAGGGAACAACATGAAAGAGCTGATAAAGAAACACAACAGTTTATGAAGCAGATTAATGAACTGATACCTAGATTTGAAATTTAGACTCTTCATCTTCTGTCAATCGGATCCTCCCCATTGGAGTCTTTAATCATGGAGTCGCCAGGCAGACGATACAGTCAATTCTGTGTCCTCCTTTTGTCTGCCATCAAAAGTTAGATCTATGTCGTTCTTCCCAGGGAAACTAGCTTCACTTCTGTTCCCCGACAATGACACCAATTTGTTATCACTCCAGGAGTCTTTCCCTGACTGTGAATGGAATGATCCTAGTAACTTAAATATTCAATAATGTATGGGAAAAACAATCAAGTCGGATGAATAAATATGCTCACATCCGCTCAGAAACACATGAATCCATTCGAAGACGAAGGCTTTCTACCATACTGTTCAGAAGGTTTAAATCAAATATATGGAAGCATGGAGAAGACTTATCATACTAGCAGAAATCTACATACAATAGCATATGTGAATGGCCAGCTATGATAGGTAAAGTATTTGCAGTCCAAGATCATCGACATAGTGATAAGATGACAGTTACCAGGCGTTAGATGAAGCATGAAAGAATACATATAGGTTTATTACATTGGTAAAGAGATGATATGACAATCATTTGCCATCAGATATACATAAACATGAAAATAAAGAAGATGAAAACTGAAAAAACACAACGAAAGAAGCTTCCGTGTCAAATTGAATTCATAGATGTCTGAAATAAGGTATGGCCACAAGCCTCCAAAGTTGAATCACAATACTCAGATTGTTTTCTTCCCCCCTCTTTTACAATGATTCTTCAATGAGCTTAAATAATCTTTACAAATTAGTTTCAAGATCCTAAAAAGATGGATCCAAAAACCTCTTTTCCTATCTCAAATCCGAATTTGTGAGGTGGCTGGAAAATGCAGAAATTTCTGGAAATATGCTGCTCAGAGATTGACCTATATCTCTCAAATAAAAATATATTTTAGAAAAATGAGAGAGGGTTTTGTATATTTGTTTGTTATTAGCAACAACCTCTCTCAGTTATTTGAGATTCGTTTTCATTTTCCCGACATCTGTATTTCAAAAACATGTGTCAAACAGGGAAATTCTGAGATCCAAAAATTACGTCTCAGAGATGGATTCGATTATCCCAATTTGTGACACCTGTAGACAAAATGAGACAGTTCTTTGATATGTTAGGCACAAAATCCTTCAATTTTTTCTCAAAATGATCCTCCAGTCACTTAGGATCATCATTTGAAAATGATGATTCAGCACAGTAAAAATGCCACATTCCTGAAAATGTTGCCTCATATTGCGGGGGACTTTTGACTGCCTTCCCAAGATCTAAATGAAGATTTGAAAGTACCATTGGAAATATTAGGATGTCTAGTTGTCAATCGACTATTTGAGCGTGTAAAACGACCTCTCCATGGCTGATAAAATTGAGTTTTTCCAAGGTAGTTTCTCGTTTAACAAAGCTGTTCTTTGACATTTTTTATAAGCAGAGCAATTTCTCAAGAATTCTTATCAAATACAACTTCAGAGTTCTTTAAAAAAAACTCTTAGAAAATTTAAAAAGATGTATGATCTAATAAATTTCCTATCACTGAATGAAATAAATTTGACCAATTTATTTGAGGAGATAACAATAGGGATTGGTCCCTGGATCTCCTAAACTCGTGTTGACATGCGCATTGAGTGGTAGGTTCCCACCCAGGTGAGTCCCCCATGCACTAGTGAAGTGGCAATGACCTCCCAAGTTAGGAAAATACAAATATACTATGGTGTTCAAGGGAGGATTAATTAATAATTCTAACAAAGATAATGGAAAATTAAGATAATTTCCAAGTGCATAAGTAAATTTAGTAGTTGCCTAAGAAGGTCGGATATCAACAGGAATTTTGTTATATACATTTTGTTGAATATTTTTTTTTGTGACTAGGGGAATCGACAACTAGGGACTGGGCTGGTACTCGCGTGACACGGAGTCCAAGGATCCATTCCCGCTACCACTATACCCCTAGGTGCCCCACAACTGCCCGCAAGCATGGGACACGAGTAATCCCGAGTGTGATTTGAATTCGTGACCTCCTTTACAACATGTGACTTCATATCAAGCGAATCGCCAGTGAGCCACACCCATGCAAGCTTAAATCTTTTAGTTTTTTTGCAAGTACCCACAGGGGATTTGAACTCATGACCTTCCATTTACAATTTCCCATCTAAATTTCTAATTAGCAATTGTTTTAACCCCCATGTGCTATTGAATCTTTTATTAAATTCCATGACCACTTCACCATTTTTCTTCTTTGAAGATGCAAACTAGTCAAGCAATATTGATTATCCCTTTCCTCTCCACACTGATTCATAAAGGTGGTGTAAAAATTATCCTATGTCTTGATAGAGTTTGTAGGAAAGTTTATAAACCATTTTCCAGCATCTCCCACTAAAATTTGAACAAAAATCTTGAGGTATACATCTCCATGTTTTATAGCCAAAGAATCAGTACAATCTTGAAAAGTATCAATGTGATCTTCGACTAATATAAAATTTTCAGCATTAAAATTTGGGTAATATCTTAAGGTAGTTTTCAGGTAGATCATGCAAATTAGATGGAAGTATTAGAGTGACATATATAGTAGTTATTGTTGCATCACCTCCTATTGAAGGTAGTGGAGGAAGATTTTGATCATCCATTAGATGTTGGAGATTTTTTTGTTTTATTTAAAGAGATATTGGCTTGTGAGATGAAGGAGATATAGGGGAATTAGAGACAATTTTTCATTTTAGTAAAATGCTAAATTGGAACCCACTAAATCAACTAAAGGTTCAAAAGTTTTCATAGAAGACCCAACTACAACTTTATGAAGAGTAGTAAAAGATCACTAAGTATCATTATCATTCGTAGTAGTAGGGGAATGAATAATTGGGGCGGTGGTCATACTCACATGACATGGGGTCAATTCCTGTCTAATACTACTATACCCCTGGGTGCGCACCCACAAAACCGACAATCATGGGGCATGGGCTAATCAGGGTTTTAACCTATGGCCTCTTTACAATATGTCATATCATTTCACTTCTTTGCCAGTTGCTCTACACCCCTGCGGGAAATTACTAAGTTTCATTATATTCAAGCTCTGAAATAATATTTTTCTAAATAATATGTGTATCTATTAATGAAGAACCCATTATTTGATGTCTATTTCATTCAGTAGCATGTCTATATGGATTTGAATGAATTGGATTACTCTCTTGGTTTGGATGAGACATGTGTGTCTCCTTCTTTCTTCCAAGTTTCGCTTTGTGGAGTCGCCGAGTGAATATTCTTCTTAGGATTTTCTTGAATAAAACCTTTTAAATCAAATAGTTCTATTTTTCGTTCACCACTGAGAATGAGAATATAGTCTTGGTCATTTTCCAGGGAAATGAAGTTTTGAAAATTTGTCCTCAATAATGTTTCCTAAATGCATGTTGTTCCTTGAGATCTTCCTAGTTAAGGTACTCTGTCAAGGCAC
Organism: Pseudotsuga menziesii; assembly: GCA_001517045.1. Lineage (NCBI taxonomy): Eukaryota > Viridiplantae > Streptophyta > Pinopsida > Pinales > Pinaceae > Pseudotsuga > Pseudotsuga menziesii. The sequence continues at coordinate 1,001,589 of LPNX010199425.1, read as the reverse complement.
CTTATGGAGCAAAAATAACATCCCCACTTTTGGTTGTTCTTAAAGAATCCAACAACCAGAGGGGTATCCCAAAATAAATATTTCAATAAGATTTTCAAATCATGTCCATATGTAAATAAAAGGTTTAAGATTGAAAAGGTTGGAAAAGATTTCCTAAAAATAGGATAAAGTATTTTTTTTAGGTTAGGGAAATTAGTAACTCGTCGGGATTACCTGGGCGAGGCCCAGGTTCAAAGCCGCCGGCTGCCACTATAAACCCCAGGTATATCCAACAGCCCGCAAGCCAGATATACCATAAACTTGTGACTCAGCAAGGGTCGAGGCGTCCCGGACTCCAATCCCGTCCAGGGGCAGTAGTCTATCCCAGGGGGAGTCTACCCTTTGAGCCTTATCACAGCGGGCCATGTCTCGATGGGATTTGATCCTTGGTGGGCTGGGTGAAAACCACCTTCCCCCACCGTACGGGATCCCACATCATTGACTAAAAATAGGATAAAGTATTCTTAACATATTTTCTACCCACCTAAGGGCACCATGTTCCCATTTAATCATATACTAAGGTAATATTGGCTAAGATTTAGAAGTATTTGTAAAGAGAACAACTTTCCTTGAAATAACAAAGCACGTGATGATTATGAAATCAAAGATAACATATATCCAAATAGAAAGAGAGAGCAACGGTCTCCAGTGTACCCACGCGAAAGAAAATGTCTTGGACATTAATGCAAATGAATCCAACAATTGGAAATGATCTTGATCATGTACAATAACCTCAACTTCTTGAGATCGACGAATATTTATAATAATAAATAGATGACCATTAAATACTATATACAAATTGCAAAGCATTAAAGGTTCTATCATGGTCATATATTTCGAGATTTATCAAACATTAAATGCAAAAATAACAAGTATTTAGAGCAAGTCACGATTTGATGTATTATATTTGCAGAATGTGAAGCGATCCAAATTTTTTCCTCTTGACAAAAGAAATGATCCAATTTTTTAAAAGGGTTTTGTATCTTCACCTTTGCCAACATATTTCCGCTACAATGGCGTTAGGGTTTCCTTTGGGATGGTGTTTGGTTTTATCAGTGTTCTTTTGGTCTTTAAAAGGCTTGTTTTTCCTTTAGTTTTTGGCTTTAAATAGTTTATATGTTGTGCGGTGAAAATATAGAGCTATGCCTCATTTACAACAGTTTTCCTTTTCTAGCGGGGTAGTGTTATAGATTGCCATGAAGTTTTTTGTGCCATTTTATTCTATGCAGCGCGGTTGGAGGATTGCCTCATCTAGTTTTTATGGGGGAGGTGGTAGACCAAACACGCCCCCCTCGAATCTGATGTTTGGAGAATGTCGAAGGGATTCTCATGAAGAGGAACCATAATATTCCTTGAAGAAGTTATCACGAGGGGACTCCTTGGTTGAAAAGGATGTATCATAGTTTTTGGAAAATGCCCATAAGTTAACAACTAGGGAGGCACGTGTCCCAGTTTTTGTTTGTCTCCTAGAAATGGAGGAAAGGAGTCTATTAGGTGATTAGTTAGGTTTTTCAGTTCAAACCGCAGAACCAACAAGATTCCATTGAGGTCTGGTTTCAAGTCCTCTTAGAGGGGTGCATTAGGAAGTGGTATCAAAATTGGATGAGAGGGTAGGAAGTGGAAACTAAGGAAGGAAGCAAACATGATGGTAATAGGTAGAGAGGTTGTATTGGAAGGGGTGGTGTGAATGTCCGCGAGGGATCTCGTAGGGAAGTTTAGTTATAAGGCTATGAATAACAAGGAAATTGATAGTTGGGCTTCAGAAGTCTGGGGTCTGGTTATTGGATACATGCCTACTATATCTATTCTACCAAATGGTTGGTATGGTTTTTTCTTCAGGTGGGATGAACATGCAACATAAATACTTCACATGACTTGGTTAAAAGACCATGATAGTCTAATGCTTAAGAGATGGCTTTCGACCCTGAGACCGAAGGCATTAGATTTAGGCATCTATGGGTGTTATTACCTGGAATGCCTTTGGCCTTGTGGAACCTAGAAGCATACACTACAATTGTTAATCACTTGGGAAAATTCCTTCATATTGAGGAGGAAACCCTAAATGGAATAAACAAGCAGGTGGGAAGAATGTTGGTGTAGATAGATATGTCCCATGGTTTGTTGGAATTATTCGAAATCGAATGGCATGGGAGGAATTACCATCAGATTCTTGAATATTAGGGATCCCTTTTCAATGCTCAAGGTGTGAGGAGGTAGGTTACCTATGTAAACATTGTTCTTCCTCATGCTCGAACTCGAATAAAGACTCTCATGAGGATATTTTGGCCTGGACATCCAACACTAACAATGATAGGGAGATTGAAGGGGCTTCAGAGTCAGTTTTTCAAGATGTGGTGTCAACCTCGGATCCTCTACTAGTGGACCATCCATTCCTGGGTAAGTTAAATAATATGGATCCTATTTTTTTATCTTATTTAAATGAAACGGAACGTCATTTTATTAAGGGATTGGAGATAAAAGAGTACTCAATGGGTGAGGAAACTATTGGAGGCGACCCTTTTTTTTACACTGGTATTCCATTGGGTAAGGCGGAAAACAAGAATGCTATCTCCCTCGTCTCATTTGATGAGGTCAGGGTGGTGGAGGATTAGTGTGTAAAAAACTCAACTAATAATCATTCATTAAGGAGTGGAGACGAGGTGTCTACGAGACATGTGGTTGTGGTTAAACAAGTGGCGGTGTGGCATATGAATTTCAGAAGATAGTGAGGTCTTTTAAGATACTATTAGAAAAGGTGGTTAGGGTTGGTGGAAACTTGGAAGGGCTTACTGGTGTTGGGGCCAAGGGCTCGCTACTCTCTGATAGGGTGGATCCCATTTGTCTAGTGGGATTTCTAGAGGTACCTCCTTCTTACTGCGACATATTGAAACCACTACAAGGAAAAGGCCTTGTAGCAAAGGTTTTTAGTGTTACGGGATTGGTCATAAATTTCAAAAAATCCTTCACTACAACCTCTGCCAATGGTACCAGATGTTTTAGTGGAGGATTTTATGGAAATTTATTATAACTAAAAAATATCAGAAACTGAAGGCGTTATCGGAGGCTTTTTTTCACTAGTGTGTTTCTGCAAAATATGCACTAGTGCACTTCTAACAAAGACGCACCGATGCATTTATGACAAAGATGCATTGAGGTGCTTCTATCAGATATGCACCACTGTGCTTCTATAAATATGCAACGATGCGCCTTCACCAAAGAGGAGCACTGATGTTTTTTGGCAAAAACCACACCAGTGCACGTTGGTAACGAAGCACTAGTGCACCTACAATAAAGAAGTATTGATGCACTTTTACAAGATGAGCATCGATGCACCTTAGCTTATAGGGAGCATTGGTGTGCCCATACCAAAGAGGAGCACTAATGACAAAAAATAATTTGTTAGGTACAAAAACCTTGTGAACATGCAAATAAAGGGAGCTGATTTAATAAATACATGATAATTTATTAAAATTTAGTGATATAATAACTTGGATTTTGAATATTCCATGTATTAGTTCATACCCTTATTTATTAATGAATCTCTTATTTACAATTTAAAAATGAAATGCTTGCATAGTATTAAACAAAAATTATAATTTTGATTGTTTGAAATATAATTTTGTACTTAAAAACATATGAAATAAGATAATATTAGTAAACATAAAAAATAATATTATAAAAAGGTATAATAATTAATATTGAAATGTTAAGCATTACAATTTAAAGTCCTGGAGCATTGGTGCGCCCACAATAAAGAAGCATTGATGCACTTATACAAAAGATGAGAACTAGTGCACCTCATTATGCCCTCATTATGCCCTCATTATGCCCCTCATTATGCCCATACAAAATATGACAATTGACAACAAAAAACAATATGTCATGTATTAAAACCTTGTAAACGTGCAAATAAAGGGAGGTGATTTAATAAATACAATATTATTAAAATGTAGTGATATAATAATTTTGACTTTGAACATTCCAAGTATTAGTTCTTGTTGTTGTTTATTCATGAATCTCTTATGTGGAAGTTAAAGATCCAAATCCTAGGCTCTATCAAGCGCCAAGAGGGATCAAATCTCCCCAGGTGCAAACCTCCTTAAGTGCAATACCTAACGTTCATCTTGTAAATGTCGGCTATAAATAATATTTCCAATTATGAGGGAGATGTTGTAACGTTCCTCTTGTAACCTTCTTCTCAGGTATTGCACTCAAGGAGGTTTGCACCTCGAGAAATTTGATCCCTCTTGGCACTTGATAGAGCCTAGGATTTGGATCTAGGTTGGTAGTACTACGTAATAATCACTAAAACTACACATTAAACCGTCTATCCATCCTAAATATATTAGTAAAATCTAAAACACAACAACTTCTCTAAAATTGCAAAAAGCAAAAAATGGTAATCTAAATATTAGACCTGTTTGCCATCGTTTTCTGGCGATCCTTGCTAAAACTATAAAACGATGGTTTTCCTTACTAGGGAAAGAACAAAAGAAATTTTCATATAATATAATTTGAAAATCGCATATAAATATTCAGAGGAGACAATTTTGTAGTAACTCGATATTATTACTGCACTTAGTAAAAGTCAGATAATGCCCTTCTACTCCGCTCCTCGATGAACAACCTAAGCTTTTTCAAAGACCCAAAGACTCGTAAAAAATACCAAGCTGTGATGCTATTGTGTTCCAAACACAAGCAAATAGACAATTATATAATGTACATAAGACATTGATCAATTCAGTGAAGCACAACCAAATTAGGAGCAATTTCAAGGCTTGGGATGGGTGTAAATATAGTCGATGTCTTCGTATTCACAATATTCAAGAGCTTCTTTCCAGTCATCTTCATTGGAGCTGGTTGAATGCACGCTTTTCCTTCCAGCCATCCTAGCTTGCCCTTGGCAATATTGTAATACGTTACGATGATCTCCATCTTGCAGTACCAAGTTAGGTTCAACTCCAAAACTGAAATTCAACAAACAAATTCACAAGAAGAATATTCTCGGATAGCATATATCTTACTTTGTTGTGAGCGTTTTGGATGGAATTCTCCTTACAATCAGAAATCCAAACTTCTATCACTATTTTCTGCAATGAAAATAAAGTTACACTATAATTAGTATAAAAATCGAATCCAAACTTCTATCACTATTTTCTGCAATAAAAATAAAGTTATGGTAAAGCGAGTATAAAAAGCAGGCTTAAAATAATGTCATTTTTTTTGTAAAGATATGGATTTGCATTGTGTATAAATTTAGAAGTTATGGACTATTTTTTTTGCTAGACATCCACCCATCATCAATATCATTAAAAACTATATCACAATAAAGAAATAGATGTTATTTGTTCAATAAATAAAATGCTCCATGCCTTGTGCCTTGTGATAGTAATAGCAAAGCGAGTGAGTGGCAAGTCAATAACAATATGATCAAAGCCAACACCACCCATTTCGCCATATGGATGCTGATATTGCTCTTCGTATTAAATGATTTGATAACCCATGAACAGATTTTTGAATATCTATAATGTAATGGATATAAGCATTAATATAGCCTGGAACTTCACATAGATCGTGATAAATTGTCAAACATACATATCTGTTAAAAAATAAAAATCCAAGAATTCGTACCTGTGTCGACTTTCTGACACATAAACTAATTGTCAATAGTTGTGTAGGGCAGCTTGGAAGTCCTTGACATATGGATTAAAATTCTATATATTTCTTACCACACATTAAAAAAAAACTAAACCCATAATTCTGAAGAATTTAAAATGCCTCGTTTTATTCCAATTATGTTGGAATTCTGGGAAGTTGTATTTTTGCATAATTACAAAGCTTCTGAATTGAAAGGTTATAAAAAGTTTATTTGTTGACATCTTTGTATGTCAATTATTTCATTTCATTTTAGTTGAAGAAGGTGGCAGAGTCAACCCATGAATAGGGTGGAGGGTGTTTCAAGTCAAATTGGAAAACAATTGGCAACCTCCATTAAATTTGAGTTCCATTAACATCGTGTCTGGCAGGTGGCAATCTAAAGCGGTGTCATATATATTTTTTTTCAGAGGAAAAAATACCAGTCTTTGTTATTCAATCTTGAATCAAAAGACATCTTATACATACAGCCAATAGAGGGCTTCTCGGTCATTGCATATTAATGCTCATATAGGAACCTCATCAAAATAAAACAATTACTATCTAACATCCAGACAACCAATCTAAGGGACATAGAAGCACGAAGTCTGTCTATTGCAGACTTTCTCATCATTCCTGTTATATAGGTCAGAATATGCTAATAAATAGTTCAAGGATGACCTCAAAACAGACTAATCCTGAGCAAAACATGCAGGTTGTAAGTCTCTTCAATGATATCTAAGAACTATTTCAATCAATACACATCAGTTCCAAAAGAAAACAAGAGCACATAGCCCTGCATAAGCTAGAAAAGATTAAAATGCTCATGATCAATGATCATGCCATCCAGAGATTCAAAAAAGTTGCCGAAACCCATATCCAATTCCAAATCCTGCTTGGAAAGACCATCAGCCTGCTGGTTATGCTCACGAAAAATATGTTTGAAGGTCACAGATTGTATAGTTTGTAGCATAGAAAGAATGTCATCACACCAATGACTCAGAGATGGGACATTGAGAGAAGCGAGTCTGTTTACCCAAGAGATAATGACTAGAGAGTCACCAAATATAGAGTGCGTTGGAATTCCCATCAGCTTGCTGACCCTCAGAACAACCCATAGTGCCAGTAACTCAGATCTAGTATTTGTGCTACTACCACAACCCAAGGAAAAGTTAATAAAATATGAAGCATTCAGATGAATCACAAATCCAGCTCCATCAATATTTCCTGCAGCAGCCCCATCAAAAAAGCCACATGGGTAACTGAGCAAGGGACCAGGGCCAATAAATCTAATTCTTTTCCTTTTTTGTGGAAGTGGATACAAAAGAATGAGGTTATCAATCTGTTTAAGAGGAGCAAGGACAGTGGGCAATTTATTGTCAAGAATGCATCGGTTTCTGTGTTTCCATATACACCAATAAAAGAAAATAGGAAGATATCTGACATGAGCGTAAACCAGAATACTGCTGAACTGATGTTCCAGATAGGAGGAGACAGAGTCAAAATGAGAAGGAGGAAACTTATAACGATCTTCAAAGAAGGAAAAGACCCTTTTGGAGAATGGACAGTATAGGAAGAGATGCTGTGCATTATCTTCTCCCCTACAACATAATACACATCTGCTCAAGCCCTGCATGCCCCAAATTTGCAATTGATCCTAGGTCAAAATCCGACTCCTGACAGTCAACCAGATGAAGCATCCAATTTTGAAAGGAATATTAAGTTCCCAGAGCATGTCAAGAATAGAAGGCTGACCCACAGAGCAGAACGAAGAAGCAATACAATCATAACCCAAAGCAGCAGTGAGTGGACCCACATATTGTTTATAAGCCCATAATAATGAATCACAAGAGTTTGATAGACAGATCCTTCCATACTCCAACCCTTCTATGTAACTGTCCCATATCATTTTCCATTCTCCTTGAAGATCCAGTTCTGCTGCCGTAAACCAATAACTTTGAGCACAAGGGTTGAGATTCCTAGCTTGATCCAAAGTACAAATGCCATAATCCTCCAAATATTCACGCAGATCAAGAGGGAGCAGAAATGAAGACCCAAGACCAACAATAGGATCCAATCCTAGCCGAATAGACGTCCCATTTCCAACCTTCTAGATAAGCCCACTTCCCAGCCAAGAGAGAGTAAGAAGGAAGCCCTTCCAGATCGCGGAGACACCTCGAGATGAAAATTACTTCAAAGCCAGGAGTGCAAGGGAAGTCTTTTCATATACTTCATAGACAGCAGTTGAAACCAAATACCGTTACCATTAATAGCCTGCCAAAATCTCTTAAGCCTCAAAGAGAGACTGAACCAGAGCAACTGCTTAATACCCCATCCACCCAGAGAAGTCAGACAAGATAGAGTACGCCAATCAACAAGATGGAATTTCTTGTTCTTTGCAGATGAACCTCACAGAAATGAGAAAATCATGCTTCAGAGTTTATCAAGTATGGACTGAGGGACGGGAACCAGTGCCATCCAATAGACCGGTATACTAGAGAGCACCGATTTTATCAAAACAAGTCTACCTCCAATAGATAATAGATGAGAGGTCCAATGATGAATTCTATTCTCGAATTTAGCTGGGATCTAATGCCAGTCCTTAACCAGATACCCAAGTGGCTTAATAAAATAGCCAAGATACTTAAAGCCCTTATTTATGTACTCGGATTTGTAAGGGAGGAACCCAGTGATCCTGTACATAAGGTCAGCATCCAGATCATTATGCAGGAAACATGATTTATCCATATTAATTTGCATTCCAGAGGCCTCACAAAAAATGTCCAGTATAACTTTAAAAGCCATCCATTCCTCAAATGTACCAATACCAAACATGATCACATCATCCACAAAAAGTAGATGTGTGAGAGATAGCTGAGACAAAATTTTGATACCCCTGATCTTACCATTTCATTTAGCATCCTTGATCAACAAACTAAGCCCTTCGATGACCAGTATGAACAACAGAGGTGATAAAGGGAATCCCTGCCTAATGCCCCGGGAAGCAGTAAAAAAATTAGAAGGAGAGCCATTAACAAGAAGGGCAAAATTTGCAGATGACAAACAACCCGAAATCCAGTTCACACCAACCAAAGGGACCCCAATTTGCAGAAGAATAAGTCTGATGTAAGTCCAATTAACCCTGTCAAATGCCTTAGTAAGGTCCAGTTTTAATATAAGGGAGGTCCATTTTTAATATAAGGGCACACCTATTTTTTGTTTTAACAGTGTGAAGAACTTCCTACGTAATAGCTAGAGGTTCTGTGATTTGATGATTCTTCAAAAAGCCAAATTGCTGAGGTGAGATGAACTTATCTAGATAGGGCTTAAGTCTCAATGTAGCAACCTTGGAAATCAACTTATAAACCAGATTGTAGAGGGATATGGGTCGAAAATCAGCAAAAGAGACAGGCTTTTCCTTCTTGGGAATAAGCGCAATAAAGGTGGAGTTCAAAGAGGGTGCCACCCGACCATCCTTTCTGGAGGATTCAACCACCTTAACAAGCTCAGACACCATTATATCAAAGAAAGCCAGATAAAATTCTACAGGCCAACCATCAGGACCCGGGGAGTTGTCCTTTTTGAAAGATTTGAGTGCAGTCTCCACTTTTGCCAAAGAGATTTGACATGTGAAGGACTCACTCTCCTCAGGGCTGATGAAAGAAGGAAATAATCGAATTACCTTAAGTTGGGCCACAATATTGGTTAGATGATCATCAGCAAAAATATTCTTGAAATACCGAATCCCCAAAGTATTTAAGCCTAAATCATTAATAACCAAGTTGCCAACCTCATCTTCAAGACCCCAGATCGCATTATGGTTTTTTCTAGTTGAAGCCACATCATGGAAGTATTTAGTATTTGCATCACCCTGTAGAGCCCAAGACAATCTGCTTTGTAATCTAGCAGAATGTTTTTCGTGATCCACCCAAATTTGAAGCTCAAGTCTAAGGGCTGCAAGTCTAGACTGATCACTGGCACCCAAAATACCAGAAGTCAAGGAGTCAAGAAGAGAGTTAATTTCATCCTCCAAAAGAGCAGATTTATCCTTCATCTCAATGGTTTTTTGTTTAGTCCAGTCTTTGACTTTATCTTTAAGAAGATGCAATTTGACAGATAGATCTTCCATAGCATCCACCGAATCATCCGAGGAAAAAAGAGGCCATTCAATTGTAATCATCTTAACAAAATCCTCATTATCCAGCCAAGAGTGATTGAATTTGAAAGGGAAGGCACAAGAGACCGGATGATCCAACCATTCAAATAGAATAGGAAAATGATCAGAAACCCGATATCGATGAGCCCAGACCCGATGTCTGGCAAGAAGGCTGACAAGATTATTTGAAAGCAAAAATCTATCAAGCCTTTTTTATATGCCCTCATCCCCTAACCTACCATTCCGCCAAGTAGGCCCAGCACACGAAAGGGCCACATCCTCCAACTGATGATCCGAGAAGAGTTTGGTAAAAAAGGGTCCCAGAGGATCAATTTGAGCCTTAGAACCCCAAATCTCAGACCCATTCAATGTGAGATTAAGATCACCCGCAAGAATCAAGTTAGGCAAGGAGAGCAGGCCACCTCTAGCCAAATTCCAAAAAGCTTCTCTATGAAGGTAGGGTCCATAGTAGTTTAGGATGGAAAGTGTGATGGTTGACCCTCAGAGATGAGCCTTGAGTAAGATCCCAGCCATGGTATGAAAGGCTTTACACTTGACTAGTTTCGGGTTCCAACCAGAAAGAACGCCCCCAGAAAGACAAGAGGAGCTGGTAGCACAGAATTCCCAACTAGGACAGAGCTTGGAAAAAGCAAGTAAGGAAAGAAAGGTACTATTCATAGTTTCTTGCAAGAGAATGACATCAGGTGAGAGAGAAGAGTACAGATGTTGAAGACTTTTTTTGTTTGGCTAAGCCCCCTAACCCACGAACGTTAAGAGAGAGAATGCACATCAAGAAACACTATGATGTGGGGTCATAGCTCTAAGAACCCTAAGAGGAGAAGAAGAATGTTGACGAGCGCGTTTTTTAGCCTGGTGGATAAAGGGGTATACGGAGCAGGAGCAGGTGCTAAAAGCTCAGAAGGGTTTTTTTTCTTTCTGATAGTAACATTTTCGAAACGAATAGAATCCAAAGGTAAGACTGAAGGGGAGAGAGGGGTCTTGGCAGAGAAAATTTCTAGGGACTTTTGAAGTGAGGGGTCAGCAAATGATGGCGAGGAAACAAGACTGAGAGGAGGAGTCGAGAGAACATTGGGATCAGATCGAATCAAAGGAGGAAAATCCGAGTCCAGAAAAATGGACAGAGGAGAGACCTCGACATTCAGGGAGTGGGAATCAGAAGGCAAGCTAATCATGGGTGCAGACATAAGAGATTCCTCTGCTTCCAAAGAAGGGTACAATGAAGGAGGGCATGGGGAGGATGTGGGAAAAGCCATAGGATTAACGACAGCTATACAAGAAACAGGAGAAGAGCCGGGTACAACAAGATTGGGAATCTCAACAGATAGTGAGGAAGCAAGACAACCATCCACCGAGTCCAATAGAGAAATAACATGATCAGAGGCATCTTCAAAAAGAGAGCACGCATTGTGATAAATACCTGGCTCAGAAGGCACAGCAAGAGGAGCAGGGATACTCGTCGAAGGAACATTCGAAGCATGAGGAGGAGACTCGCATGCCACAGGGAGTTATTGAGTCATCGGAGAAACTAAACCTTGACAAAGGACAGGACAATCTCGGCGAAGATGTCCTATATCCCGGCACCGACTGCATTTGAAAGGAATGCTTAAGTAATCCAGTCTCTGGGTGAACAGTCACTCAAGACAAAGAATCTCGACATCTATCGGTAGCCCCTTCGAAATATCCAATTCCACAAGGATCCTGGCCATCCTTTTGTCATAGGAATTCATGAAATCATCCTCCATAGACACGAAACGTCCAATAGTATTACCAATACCTTCCAGCGGAGAACGATTCTAGAGAGGAAAAGGGAGGCCCGGGAGCAAAACCCACAGGTGACGTTTCTTCACCCATTCCCGAAGAGGGTCAAAATGAACACGCCATCGATCCAAGACAAGAGACCCCACACCAATGTGCTAAAGCGAGTTGAGTATAGTCGTAGCATGGGAGTCCTCCAAAAAAACAAAGACAATCCAACCCCGTGCCAACAAGCTGATCATAGGAATGTAAGAAAGGAACGACTTCCAGTGTTCAGAGGCTCAGGAGTACCAGGCCTTCTTGTCCATATTGCAGTATTCAAGCTTACCAATGAGAGCACGAGAACACAGATCTTTGACCCTATCCATGTAAACATCGCGTCCAACAACAAACCGAAGCTTCCCTTCTAAAGTCTTAAGAGCTTTCGCTTTCCGGCGACGACGAGAGCGAGCAAGTGATACATCTGACAAAGGGAGTGTAGACACATCATGAATTTTCGACATGGAGGAACAAAAAAATTGGGCTGACAACAGGCCAAAACCCAAATGTCAACAGGAGCCGAGAAACCCAAGAATGGAACAAGAAAACCTAGGTTAACAAAACCCAGGTTGAGGAAGGTACAACAGGCCAGAAACCCCAAAAGGGTGAGGTTAAAAGAGACCCGACCCAAATTCAACAGAAGCAGGAAACCCGTGAGTGGTTTCAGCCAAACCCTTGGTGAATAGACCCCCCAAGAGGTGGTATCACAGTGAAGGTTTAGAAGTCCAGGAGTAGTCTGAAACCCAAGTTAGCAAGAGGTAAAAAGAGACAACCAGACAAAAATAAAAAAGTCAACCCCAGTATGTCGAAAACACAAAGGTGGCAGACGAGAACGATGAAGGGAGAAAAACCCAGAACCTGCCAAGTAACCCGCGAGCCCTGTGAGCCTGCAAAGAGTCAGCAAGACCAGGTAGCATCACATGGTGAGCCAAAAACCGAATGAAGATGACACAGAAATTCTGACTTTTTAAAACTGGTTGGTACTAGTCCTCTGCATAGAGGATGGACTCCAGCCGTTGGTTCCAGCAAGGAGAAGGTCTCTAGTATAAGCCAAATGTGCACCAAAGGGCCCAAGAAAAAAACTTCCTGAACCCAAGAAGAAACAGCCGCCGAGACCCAAAACAGAGGACACAAGGGAGAGCGGTCAGCCAGACAGAGCACAAGTAGGGAGATAGCTTCTCTCCAAGAGAAGGAACCAAGACAACAAACCCATAGAAGCCTAATACAAACACACGAAATAAAAGTAGAAACCATCCTACAAACTAGAGAAAAAAGAAAGGAAGGAGGCAACAAAATAAACTGCATTCGCAACGTCACCACAAACCAGATTCGAAGAGACAGAACAACACTCACAAGCCACCTGCAGGATTTGATCTGCCATAGTGTTTCGCAGGGATGCGGTCTCAAGCTCAGAAAGATGGATGAGCCTCCACTTGTTTGTTCTAAAGCGGTGTCATATATGATGAAGCTTCCATTCATTCATTTCCTTTGATGTTTTGAACATGACCTCACTTTATAAAATTTATGGAAAAAAGTATGCATGTGTCTAGGAAGATAGATTGACTGACATGAGGATTATAGGATTTTGTAATTTATATTCCAGCAGGATCGACAATGGGAAATTATGTTTTTTTTTTTTCGGTGGGGAAATATAGAATATTATACAAACTTATAAATTATATTGTAAAATAAAGTTATAATATGCAATATCTATTACAACATCTCATTACAACGTTATTTCTTTATAAGAGGAACGCTATATAACGTTACAACATCTCCCTTATAATCAGAGATTATAAGTAAATAGAATTAAACATTTATAGCCGACATTTATATGAGGAACATTACATAACGTTACAACATATCCCTCATAATCAGAAATCATAAGTAAATAGAAGTAAATATTTATAGCCGACATTTACATGAGGAATGTTACATAACGTTACAACATCTCCCTCATAATCAGAAATCATAAGTGAATAGAAGTAAATATTTATAGTCGACATTTACATGAGCAACTTTACATAATGTTACAACATCTCCCTCATAATATTTATAGCCGACATTTACATGAGGAACGTTACAGAACGTTACAAGATCTCCCCCATACTGGGCTGTAGAGAGCCTCTCGGCTCAAAAATGAAATACTTTATGAATATTAAACAAAAAGTATAATTCTGATTATTTGAAATAAAAAATTACAACTAAAAGCATAAGGAATAAGACATTATCAACAAAAATAAAAATAATATTATGGAAAATGTTTAATAATTAATATTGAAATGTTAAGCATTACATAGTAATGGTGATGAGACCACCCATACAAAACCATGGTGAGTATCAGACCACTCAATTTACCACTTAATGAGTGGATCTATTCTAATTACAAAACCACTCAATTGTTACATGAAATTTGTTTGATGATAACTCTCCCAAGACACTCATCCACTAGAGATAATTTGCCTAACACAGAGACTCATTCTCTCAAACCAAAGAAGAGCATTATTGTACCCACACCTTAAAATAATACCATCGGTTCACTTATACAAAAAATGAGCACTTGTGTGCCTTCACCAAAGAGATGCATCGATGCGCTTCTTCCAAAGATGCACTGGTGTGCTTCCAACAAAGATGCATCGGTGTGGTTCCAATAAAGAGAAGCAGCGTGAACAAAAAATAGATTGTCTTTAACATAAAGTAGTTTTCCGTGGGTATAGAGACCTTGTCAACAAGCAAATAAGAGGTGGTGAAAACCCTTGTGGATATGCATCCATGCTACACAAAAAAGTATCATTTTCTTTTCCAAATTTTCTCCTCATTTGCTATCCATATATTTTTAAGAAAAATGCTAAAATGGTCCATCATTAACCCAACAAAAATGAACAACAAAAGAAAATAAGAAATTAGGAACGATAGTGATAAAGGAAAAATGATAGAAATAAAAAAGATAACATGAAGAAATAAAACAATGAAGAGGGAAAAAATGGTTTCTTAGATGAAATACTCTTCTTCTTCCTCTTCTCTCTCATAAAACCATGTGAAATGAAGAAATGAAACAAACCCTTATTTTTCTCCTCTTCTTTCAAAAGTTAAAAAAAACTGATGCTTTCAATAAGCGAGGAAAACCCATATATTTTGATGTAAACCTCAAAACAAATCCACCACCAAACTTCAAAATAGAGGAAAATCCCTCAAACCAACCAAAACAAACAACAAAACCAAATAAGGAATTAGGAGCAATAGTGAGAAATGCAAAATATTATTAATACAATAGATAACGGGAAGAAATGAAAAAATGAAGAGGGGAAAATCGATTGCTTGGATACAATACTCTTCCTCTTCTTCTTATATCTGGTAGAACCATGTGAAATGAAGAAATACAAAAAAATCCTATTTTTCTTCTTTTGAAGACATTTTTCCCGCTTCTTTAAAACGTTTAAAAATTCTCGCTTTTTTCATAAGTAAAAAAAAGACTTACTGTTTGGTGCTTTTATATATAAGAAGCATCGAGGGGCTTCTGCCAAAGATGAACCAGTGCGTTTATATCAAATATGTATTGAGACTAGTGTGCCTTATCCAAAGAGCATCGACAACGATGTGTTTTTGTCAAAGATGCACTGACACCGGTGCTTTTTTTGTCAAAGGAGCACCGACACCAGTGCACCTTATTTAAAGAGAAGCACTGGTTCACCACTACAAAAGTGGAGCACCAATTTTTTTTGCCAAAATTACATTGGTTAACATGTGTGACAGAGCACGAGTGCACCTAAATCAAAGATGCACCAATGTGCTTAAACCATAGATGCACCAGTGCGCCATAGTGGTTTTGGGCGCATCGATAAAAAACATGTGCTAAAACCTTCACCCGCCTACCTATGCTAGGAACCTTTGCTATAAATGAAGAAGTGACAAGTTTTTTATATTGGTTCCTCTACAATATTCGCTACAGGGCCTTTTCCTTGTTGTCAATGTAGCCCTCTCCAGTCTTATATTGGAAATTCCCTGAGTAAAGAGCTTGTCACGAGCATGAGTTTGGATCAGACAATTCCTCCAATGGGAGATAGGGCCCGCCTTGCAAATGGAAAAGGGGTTAATTGTGATTTAATGGGTGGTTTGAAGCCGAATGTTTCCCCTTTAAAAATAAGGAGTGCAAGAAAAAACCCTAAACTTCCTTTGGTGGAGGGGGTAACAACTCAAAACACCTCTTTTTCAGGGAGTACCGCTTCATCTTCAGATTCATGGGCTCTTAAAGATCTTAAATCCATATCAAAGGTGAAAAATTATTTTTCTTTATCTAAACATCAAGGGAGTAGGGGTCATCCCAAAATCTCTAGCCCTCAAGAGATTGATGGATCGATGCAAGTCGGACATGGTCTTTAGCGGGATACTATGGTCATTGGGGAGAAGTCTCATCGATTTTTTGCAGGTTTAAGATAGGAATGGGAAATATGTTCAATTAATGCAGTGGGCTTATTAGGTGGTCTCCTTGCTGCATGGGATCATCGAATGGAAAATTGAAAGCTTTTTGACTCAGTGTTGGCATCCTTTTATTTGGTAGAATAGTTGGAATTCCAGAGGAAGTAAATTTCGTAAATTGTTATGGATTGTACTAAGAAAGAGAACTTTTTTGGAATAAAGTGACAATACATGGAAATTTAGGCTTCTAAATCTAATTTTGGTAGGTGAATTGAACTTCACTTGGTCTGCTTCAGAAATATGGGGTTAAAGGGCTCATCTTAATCCCTTGAGCTCTTTCTTCATGAATATGTTCAATTTGGCTAGTTTGGTCGACGTGGAACCTTTACCTATACTTTTGACTTGGATAAATGGGAGATATGGGGACAATGGGATCTTAATGCATCTAGACCGATTTCTCATTGTAGGGCTACTTTAGAAAATATTTTCATGCATAGAACTTGGATGGAAAATTCTAGAATCTTTGATCACTCTCGAATTCCCATTTCAATTTCACTATGAAGGCGGTTGTGTGAAATATTCATTCAAGTTCAATCATGGGTGGCTCAAAGAATAGGAGTTGTTGGGACCCAAATCATTGTGGTGAGGGATATGTTGTGGCAAACAACGAAACCAAAGATCCAGGATTGGGTGGAGTTCAAGGAGATAATTTGCACAAAAACAAAGCGAAGGATCTCAGTGGAACTCAATAGAGTGGTTGTATCGGTATATCTATACAAACATTCAACATATTTTATTTTATGAGTTTCCCATTGTGTTGCATGAATGGTTGTCTAAGTTGGTAACCCAACAAAGAAATTTTGAAGAGGAGAACCGAAGGAGTGGACTCCTTAGTTAAGTAACGGACTAGAAGGAGTGAGCAACCCTGTGTCGAGGGATATGGATTTTTGGATTGATAGTATCTTGGAGGGATACATTACTGAGTTTGTTGTTGATACAATAACCTCATACAATGAGGCAGAGTGAATTTTTTTTTTGGACCACGACATAGATATATGTCATCTTTAGAACCCTAGATTGAGATGTTCCCAGGAGATAGTGGAACTGAACTAGAGTTGGCTTTCTAAGAAGCAGAAGAAAATTTAGATCTTGTAAGTGAATAAAGAACATGTTAGGAAGAGGGAGTTGCAACACGAATAGAGAAGAAGAATTCTACGAGCTTGTGTCATACTTGGACGGAGGGTCTTGCGATGAAAAAGAAGAATATCAAACGATATTTGAAGGAGACGAAGAATCAGAAGAGTCGACTGAAGCTCCAAAACGAGAACATGGTTACAACTCACCTACAACACCCCATACATCTCCAAATGTAAGATCTAGAAACTCATCTCCAAGTTCATTTGTAAATACAAGTAGTACTAACGTTGTAAATAGCGGACAAGGAAGTTTGACTAGCCAAAATTTTGTTCCAACTGTACTAGCAGTAAATACAATGGTTGGAGCTAACATTAAGCTAGCAATATTCAATGGAAATGGGTTGGAGGAACCAGAAACACATTGGTTCCTTTGTGAAGCTGTGTGGACTGTGCGACAGATTCAGGACAAGAATATCAAGAAAGCGCAGATGATCACGACTCTGCAAGTTTGTGCGCTTGATGAAACTAGACTAAACAGCAAGCACAACTGCAGGTGAGACCCACAACACAAAATAAAACCCCACTAGATGTCCAGAAGGAGAAGGAAATCTTCTTGGATGTGTGACCAAATTTTGTTGATGCTAAACAATCGTTGACATCTGGACAAGTCAAAATCATGCCCGGACGATTGAACAGTTATTCAGGAAGTAACCAATGAAAAAGGTTAGTAAGCTTAAAGAGATTTTCAAATTTCTTTTAGCACTAATCAATGATAAAGATGCTATTGTAGAACGATTAGCACTAATAGAAGAAACTCCAAATGATCTACGACCTGAAAAAAGTGTTAACCATATCGAGAAGAGACTGAAGACACGCCGAGAACTATGAATGACTATGCAGATAGGAGAACATGATATGGATTATATCATATCAGATTTGGGCTCGAATGTTAACATGTTGACAAGACAAACATGGGAGAGGAAGAATAAACCTCGAATGGATTGGTATCCCTTTCAACTAAGGCTTGCAAACCAGTGGAAGGTTCTACCAATTGGTAGGCTAACTCAAATTCTTGTAGAAGTCAAAGGTTTAAGAACACATGTCGACTTTGAAGTAATTGATATTGTCGATGACACAAATCCATATCCTGCACTGTTGGGAAATGATTGGGAAATAGAAAACCAAACCATTATAAACTTTAAGAAAATAATCTTAGCATTTGAAGATTATGAACTAAGGGTGGTTGCACTAATTGATTCGCTCGAAGGGCAGAGATATGTTGAGCCAGTAAATATTGAAGGTCAAGGAAATTACCTGGACCAATTATATAATATCATGGCATCAAAGGAAGATTATATAAATCCAATAGTCGATGGAAAACTAAGCTAGTGAAGTGTAAGTTCTTGCACATCTAATTCAGGTGTTGCCCTGGAAAATTGACAAAACAAACTACATAAAGTTTCCATGAGAAGATGGGAAAGAATCACAAGATCTGTTCGAAGGGTAGGAGCCGAAGCAAGCGTGCTGCCTACATATGAAGGATTACCCAACTTTGCATCGTTTTTGGTAGAATTTGAAGAGAACGTTATAGAATTGTAGCGATTGTCCACCTTGGAATATGTGCTGAAAGCTACGCCCACAAGATGGTGGGGTACACATAAACAATCTATCTCTGAGTGGCCACAATGTAAACGTTACTAGAGATTAGATTTTTGGAAGAGATCAGTTATTATGATAAGAAGTATATAGGACTGACAAATCATGTGGAGCATATTGAATATTGTCGCAAGAAACGACAAGAATATCTGCGACAGGAGTAGGTTCATCGATTCATCCACACTTTGGAAATGGTACCAAAAAATTGGTACACAACAGTTGGGTTGCGATGGGGAACTGTTGTATGGGAAACTTAGGTTAAAAGCTTCACCCAAACGTTTGAGTTCACAAGTGAACATTCGAAAGTTGATGTTGTGCTACAAATAATGAAGGAAAATATACCTGAGGAAATCCCAGTCGCCACCACGAATTTTCATCATTGCACGATGACAGTACACAACTGGATGGAATGTTACAATATTACAGTAGAACCGGATGTTGATGATCTGGTTGAGATAAACATATGAAGTGGAAGGAGTTGGTATGTCTAGTGACAAGTTTCTAAGTCCACTCAAGATAAAGGAAGTAAATATTGGGTTGGCTGAACACCCAAAGTTTGCTAATATTGTAGACTACTAGGATGATGAAACTGTGGGAAATATCACTAACTTACTGAATGAATTTCAGGATATGTTCCCTACAAAATTTTCTAAAATGAAATGCATAGTAGGGAACCTTGGTGAAATGAATATACCCTTGAGGCCTGATGCAAAACCAGTCAAACAACGACCGTACAGATTAAACCCACGTTACAAAGAAAAAGTTAAGGCTGAATTGGACCGAATGTTGGAAACATGTGTGATAGAACCTATTGAAGAATCAGAATGGATTAGTCCAATTGTAGTCTAAGACAAGAAAAATTTAGGGGAAGTGGGAATTTGTGTTGACCCAAGGGAATTAAATGATGCCTGCTTGCATGATCCATTCCTGACTCCATTCACAGATGGAGTACTGGAGAATGCCAAAGGACAAGAAATGTATTCATTCGCTGATGGATTCTCGGGCTACCATCAAATAAGAATTGCAAAGGAGGACTGATACAAGACTACCTTTGCGACGGAGTGGGGATGCTACAAATACATGGTAATGCCCTTTGGACTCAAGAATGCGCCTACAATTTTTTCTAGAATTATAGTTGCCGCATTTAAAAAAATTATACACAAATTTCTGGAAGTATACTTTGACGACTGGACAATATTTGGTATTGTAAAAGATCAAATAGAGAGTATTAGAATGATGTTGGAACGATGTCGCCAGTATCAAATTGGCCTCAATTTAAGAAAGTGTATTTTTTGTGTGCCTTTTGGTGCTTTGTTAGGCCATGTGGTCTATCGCAATGGAATTTTGGTCGATCCATCCAAAATTGCTATCATCTTCAACTTACCACCACCTACCACGGTTAAGCAGTTAAAAGCAACATTAGGACATATGAGATACTACCAAAAGTTTATCAAAAGATATGCAGAGGTGATTGCCCCGATGGAGAGACTACTAGAAAAAGGCTCTAAATTTCAGTGGACAAACGAATTTCAAGAGTCTGGACAAGTTGAAAAACAAGATGGTTATTGCGCCAATACTTGTATTTCCAAACTGGAAACAAGAATTTCATGTTCATGTAGATGCATCGTCTATTGGACTCGGTGTGGTACTGCCACAACCATGGGAAGGAGTGATCGATCACCCCATTACTTTTGCTAGCCAGAAGTTATCGACTACAGAGAAAAATTACACCACATCATAGAGGAAAGGGCTCGTGATGGTGTATGCGCTGCAAAAAATTAGACATTATTTATTGGGTGGACATTTCAAGATGTACACTGACCATTCTGCGTTAAAATATTTGGTCAATAAGCAAGTGTTGGGGGGGATATCTGTCGGTGGCTTCTCCTCTTCCAAAAATTTAATTTTGAGATAATTATTAAACATGATGGGTTGAATTTGGGACTAGACCACTTATCAAGGATTGAAAGCGAAGAACAACCGACAAGTTTGGAAGATAATATTCCTGATGTGCAACTGTTTCTGGTAACTGTATTTGATGATCAATATAAATATATCATACAGTTTCTGAGTACAGGTTATGTGCCAAATGAGTTCACCACTGCGCAGAAGAAACAATTGGTAGTACGAGCTGCAGATTCCCAACTGATTGCTAGACACCTGTATAAAATGGGTCTTGATGAAATACTTCGACGTTGTTTCTTGGAACATGAGCGACCCATGATATTAAGTGAAGCACGTGCTGGTGTCGCAAGAGGACACTATGCAAGAAAAACGACTGTGTGCAAGATATTATAGGCGTGGTTATGGTGGCTTACTAAGCATGCAAACGCTCGGGATTATTGTCGCAACTGTGATATCTATCAAAGAATAGGGAAGTCATCTCGAAGAGATGGAATGCCATTAGTACCACAAATAACATTACAGGCATTTGATAAATGTGTTGTTGACTTTGTGGGACCTATAAGTCCAGCAGGGAAACACACAGGAGCAGGGTATATTATCAATGTGACTGATATTCTGACTAGATGGATAGAAGCTGCGCCAGTAAAGGACTGTACTGCTGCGACAATGGTGAAGTTCTTATTTGAAAATGTTGTGACAAGGTTCAGTTTCCCAAAGATATTGATTAGTGATCAAGGTACACATTTTGTTAATCAATTGATTGCAGAACTAACCGATGAATTCCAGATACATCATGGAAGAACAACTCCATATAACCTGCAAGAAAATAGAGCTGTCAAAGAATTTAACATGATCTTGGAAAATGCGCTAACAAAGGTCTGCAACGCACAAAGAGATTATTGAGATCCAAGGATCTCTGCAGTGATATGGGCATATCGCACAACATGCAAAAAGTTCAGAGGTCAAACACCATTTAGGTTGGTATATGGACAACAAGTTGTCATGCCTTTGGAATATATTGTACTAAGTTTGAGAGTTGTCGTGTTCACGGAAATGACAGATGTTAATGTTGTCGAAGAAAGATTGCTTTAACTAATTCATTTGGAGGAAGAACTCTTTGTAGCAGGATTTCACCAGAACGTAGAAAAGCAAAGGTAAAAGGTATGGCATGATAGACAGATTAAGAGCAAGCATTTTGAAGTTGGAGGTCTTGTTCTTATGTATGATAGTAAATTTTCAAGCATCCAGGGAAGTTGCAAACACATTGGTTAGGACCATATGTCCTTGAGGAAATCACTAAGGGAGGATCATTGAAATTAGAGAAACTAGATGGTATAGAGGTCTGAGGTCATAAATGGGAGACGATTGAAGCCTTATTTTGATAACTGCAATTATGTTGAAAAAAAAAAGAGTGTTATATCAACTTGGAATTTTCCCAAGATTAGAAATTTTTAGCGGATGAAATTAGCCTGTTGCAGGATAAAAACCCTGTGGGAAGGGAAAATCAAGTCGCAAGGAGTGCGACCAAAAGTGTAATAGAATAAAAAGCAAGTCGCATGAAGCACGATAAGAAGCTAATGGAGCTTGAAAAGAGAAACGAATTTATCACATGAAACAACATCCAGGAAATGATGTGACATTGGTACAATAATTAAGTAACTTGTTGACAAGACTAATGCTAGTCCTTAAAATTTGCGGACACCAAGTGAATTTGTGTGTCCCCTTAGTCATAAGTATCATGATGTCAGAACAAAAAAAGGAGCGACATACTTGGAAGTGTTAACATACTAACTCGAAAAAATGCCCATGTGACGAATTGTGTTGTCATTATACTACTCAATGATGTCGTGTTTGAATATTTGACAAGTTCAACACCTCGATAAGCCTTCTACTCCCCCTTGTGTTCAAATTAACTCCTATAAATTGCCACAACGAACTGTTTCAGGAACAAGCAAAGCTGAAGAAATACTATTAGAGAAGTATGGTGATTGTGAGCCTTAGTACTAGTGCGCTTAGGGGCCATGTGAGTGAAGCTGTTATACTTGTTATGGTTGAGAAAATTGCTTTTTGATATGATCCACCGCAAGCAGGGAGGAACCTAGAAATTGAGATAAATCATGTCCTCCTTGCACTAACATTACGAACCATCCTATCAGGGTTGGCAACAAGGAAGTGTTCTGGTTCCCGCAAGAGAAACATTGTCTCAAAATTGCTGAGAAAGAATGAAGGAGCAGTGGCTAGAATCCGAGGACCAAAGGACATCCCACCGAAGTTGCCAGATAGCACAGTGGAACTAATTTCCATAGTGCACAATATCCATTGCTAGAACCCACTGGTCCAAACTAGTGTTTGGATAGCGGCAAATAGAACCAGAGGCCACCATCATCACCATCATCTCTACGAAGCATTGAAAACATAAGGGCCGATGATGATTTTAGGAAAAATATGAACTGGTAGATTCTAATGAAGTAAGGTAAGGCATTGATAGGATGGCGGACTTCACCAACAGTGAAGCAAAGAAAAATGCAGAGTTTATACTAGATTTTCCAACTGCTACGAGTTCCAAGGTTTATACCGATGTTGCATACTCATTCAAGGATGATGTAACAAAATATTTTGAAGGGAGGAAGGAAAAACTTGGGATGAGTTTGCGTTGAAGCCATAAATGCAGGCAAGGAAAATAGATAATACTGATAAGTCTCCCATCTCGTCCGTCCTACTACTTTGAAACAATAACTATATCCGATATTCAAAAGAAGGACAATAGTAACAAATACTAGAAAGAATGACAGTAGAAGTAGAAAAAGTTACATGCATCATTCAACCTGTACATAAGAAGCTGCATGACATAGAGGCTTTAGTGGAGAAGGTCATGCTGGAACATGTTAGCTTTGACCTAGTGGAATAATTGAGGAAGATAGAGGAAGAAGTGCACATAGAAGCAAAGAGAGTGGTAAAAACCGTGGAATATTTTCAGAGCAAAACTAGAACAAGTAAAACCATGGAGGAATAGCTTCAAGTGGCTTGGGACGAGCCACAGGTGAGTGTTGGGTCCATGCTGGGCCTAGGGATAGGAAGGTAGAATTCATTCAGAATTCTTCCTAAGTATGGAGAAGAGCTAAAGGAAAAGAAGAAGGAGCTATGACAGAAGTAGCAACAGAAAAGCAAGAAGAGAAAGGAAGCTACAACATAGGAAGTGAAAGGAAGGAAGAAGTGTTGGAGACATTTACCATCATACACACTCTTTTGGTCAAATTGGCCTAGTTAAACCACTATCCTAAGTTTAATTGACATCAGTGGAGCGTTAATTGCCATCATCTCAGTCACACCCACGCCTACCTACATTCAAGGAGGCTAACTTAGTCTTTCCCTACAGTCAAGGAGGCTAACTGGAGCACTCCAGGGGTGATCTGTGTGACATTAATGCACCTAATTGCTAACTGGTGGTTACTTTCAGTTCAACCAGTCAGTTACAGTCAGTTAAGGCGCCTCCATTCATTAAATATATTATTTAATGATTATTTATTATTATTTAATGAACTGGAGTCAACAAGGTGCCTCCACCAACTTCTGATGGTCAGTTCAGCTTTAGTTAACCTCATCAAGGTTCATTGGAGTCATGCAGTACTAGCACTTGATGATTGGATTGCTATGACATGTGTTTGATCTCCTTCAGTTGAGATTCAGTCATTTATTGCACTCCAACTTCAGTTAGGGTTTGGTGAGTCAATTAGGGTTTTGGTCAAGTGGTTAACTGAGTGAGATTGCATGGCAAAGAGTCAGTTAAGCTAGACTCACTCATTGGATTCGAATTGTCTCCTTAGGTATTCGAATTCTTCATGGATTTAAGCTATTGCTCATGCATGGGAATTGTAACCCTTTATTGTTTATAAAATATATAGAGAGGAAACCTATTTTGGTTCCAATTATTGCTAATTCATGTGTATTTTGTCAATTATTCTTTGATGATTTTGATTCCTAGTTCCTAGATCATGTGCAAGAATTAATATGGTATCAGAGCTTACGGCGGGACGAAGATCAATCTCTCAAAAAAAATATTTTTGATATATTTCTCCTTGAAATTTGAGCAATAGCTCAAAAATCCAGCACTGCACCAGAAGCCAAGGCTTACCACTCAATATCCCAAGTAAAGAACTTGTTGATCAAGTTTGCTTGATTGACTATGCTAGGTGTGATGAAAGCCTAGAATTTGCAGGCTGTCCAACCTTATGGTGCCCTTTTTGTTTTGATTTGCAGGTATTAACAGGTACAGCTTCGAATGGACTCATCAATCCCTCTTCTCACCCCATTCACAAGCTATTCAGAATGGAAGTTGAAGATAATTGCATCTCTGAAGAGACGAGGTCTCTATGAGGTGTCTATTGGAATTGGAAGAGAGACTTATGAGAATGAGAATGACTGGCTAAATGATGGTGATAGAGCTTTTGGATCAATAGGTCTGGCCCTTGATGATGACTTGTACTACCTTATTCGTTCTGCTGAATACCCAAAGGAAGTCTGGACAATATTGGACAAAACCTTTGGAAAGCACAATGAGGATCATAATAGTACTTTGGAGATCACAACCAGCACCACAAGAATTCTTCACTCAAAATACTCAGCCTCTACTCTCTCTGATGAAGTTGTTCAAGATGAAGATGAAGCAGAATCTTCTACACATTTAATTCGAATTGAAGAAAGTCTCCATGAAGTGACTCCTTCTCCTGATGCTCCGGAAGTTCATGAGATCTCTGATATCTCATATTCTCATATTTCTGAAACAAAATAAGACATTTGAATCTCTGATATTGAAGAAAAATATTGCTGCTCTTCCATGCAAACATTCACCAGTGATTTTCCTTTGAATTCTGTGCAAAATTTACCAGTAATTGCTTCCGAAAGTGAAGAGAAATTTGATTTTTCTCCCTCTAATGTTGCTGATGGTGTGCAAATATGTAATACCTTGGATATTTTGGAAGAATATCAGATTACCAGAGTGATCCATTCACTCCCCATGATCTAGATCTTCCAGCAAATTCCTGCAGGATTGCATGCACCAAAATTCAGAATTTTGAAGAAGAAGAAAACTGTGCATCTACCGTCTCGGTTGACCATAATTTTGGATCTGATATGAACCTTATTGGATCTGATATGATATTATTTGGATCTGATATGATATTCCTTGGTTCAAAATTTCAGGTTTATAAACCTCCAGTACTGCTTGTAGCTTTTCTCATCAATGGTGTGAAGAAACAAGTACCGCAAGTCTCCTACAAAACTGCTGCTGGGGATTTGATTTCATTTCAAAGTTTTGGATCTGTTGTGAACTTATTTAGATCTGATTTACATTCTGATCTGATATTATTTGGTTCATATTTTAAAATCCAAAAGCTTTCAGTCATTCTTGTAGCTACTCTCACCAATTTCGGTGTGAAAAATCAAGTACCGCAGTTCTTCTTCAAATTTGCTTATGGGGATTTGGTGTTAGTCTCCTCTTATGAG
The DNA here is from genome assembly GCA_001517045.1 of Pseudotsuga menziesii. Classification (NCBI taxonomy): domain Eukaryota; kingdom Viridiplantae; phylum Streptophyta; class Pinopsida; order Pinales; family Pinaceae; genus Pseudotsuga; species Pseudotsuga menziesii. Next base: position 975,330 of record LPNX010199425.1, on the reverse strand, counting down.
GTTGCTTATATTTTATTTTGTGAATCATTAGATATTTCTGAAGCTATATCAGATTATGGAGCTCAAGTAGTCGCTCTCCAGAGTCCCAGGGATTCTCTACCTTTGGTCACAAGCTCATCTCCTCACAGAACTAGTAAAGAGGAAGACATTCTACATCCGCTTGGACACTTGCTCCTAAGATTTGGGGCTGATTTTACCAGTCATGGTTTGCTGTTCAAGGCTGCAACATATCAGTTTCTTGAGTGTTCCACACATGGTTCAAATCCTCAAGAACCTTTGCTCTCTCTTCAGATGATTTCAGTTGCTCTACATGGGTCCAGTTTTCACCGCGCAGTTGTTTATGTTTCTGATTCAGTTGAGTGCATTGTTCTTCTTCCAAAGTGGAATATTCCTCCAGACATCTTCACCAAGATCTTTTCAAAAAAGAAGTTCACTTACCTCCGTTCACTGTTGGGGGTGAGTTCATCAGGGTGATCCAGACTACTTTCAGTGTTCAGCTTGAGGGGGGTTTTTTTCCCACTGGGTTTTCCCTCTTATCCTCTCTTAGTTTGTTTTGAGCATTGTTTCAGTTAATTTATTATACAGGGTGACCTATGGCCTTTGTTGCCAGGGCCCTAGCATTTTATGCATCTATGTTTTCTAACTCTTCCTGAGTATAGCTTAAGGGGGGGTGTTGGAGACATTTACCATCATACACACTCTTTTGGTCAAATTGGCCTAGTTAAACCACTATCCTAAGTTTAATTGACATCAGTGGAGCATTAATTGCCACCATCCCAGTCACACCCATGCCTACCTACAGTCAAGGAGGATAACTTAGTCTTTCCCTACAGTCAAGGAGGCTAACTGTAGCACTCCAGGGGTGATCTGTGTGACATTAATGCACCTAATTGCTAACTGGTGGTTACTTTCAGTTCAACTAGTCATTTACAGTCAGTTAAGGTGCCTCCATTCATTAAATATATTATTTAATGATTATTTAATGATTATTTATTATTATTTAATGAACTGGAGTCAACAAGGCGCCTCCACCAACTTCGGATGGTCAGTTCAGCTTCAGTTAACCTCATCAAGGTTCATTGGAGTCATGCAGTACTAGCACTTGATGATTGGATTGCTATGACATGTGTTTGATCTCCTTCAGTTGAGATTCAGTCATTTATTGCACTCCAACTTCAGTTAGGGTTTGGTGAGTCAATTAGGGTTTTGGTCAAGTGGTTAACTGAGTGAGATTGCATGGCAAAGAGTCAGTTAAGCTAGACTCACTCATTGAATTCGAATTGTCTCCTTAGGTATTCGAATTCTTCATGGATTTAAGCTATTGCTCATGCATGGGAATTGTAACCCTTTATTGTTTATAAAATATACAAAGAGGAAACCTATTTTGGTTCCAATTATTGCTAATTCATGTGTATTTTGTCAATTATTCTTTGATGATTTTGATTCCTAGTTGCTAGATCATGTGCAAGAATTAATAAGAAGAAGAGGAAGAGGTGCCAAATGAGGAAGTTGCGCCAGAATAGGAAGCCACGTCAGAAGGAAGGAGTGTGGCAAGGGAAGGTACGACATAATATCAACATAAAAAGGCATGCAAGTAGCATAACGACTGGAAAATGACATTAAGGCGTAATTCTCAGAAAGTGACAGGACTCAATGATTATGGGTATGACTTTGGCTAGAGCCGGTGGAAACCTCACATGTGAAGGAATCTCTATAAGTCAGGTCAATAATGCCTCTTGTTAGGTGCTACCAGAATAGGAAAGACAACCTGTTGGCTAGATATAGGAAGTCGACTGATAAAGCGACACAAAACTAGTCTCTATTGAGTCTATATGGAATCTGTATCGAGTTTGTAATGAGGCTATAAAACAAGGAAACCAAGTTGTATGTGGGTTATCCTCCCTATGGTCAATATCTATGGTTAGCTTTGAATTGTTAGACTCTCGAGTTGGAATTCAATTAGACAATAATAAACTTTCATTAGCGAGGACTGTTAGCTTTTGGTTGATGGCTCTGTATTGCTGGGTGCATCAGAGTAAAGGATCTGCAGCTGAGTGTGGAGAAGAGTAGGAAAGGTTGAGTCGATCCAGGTTGTGTGAGGATCACTAGTAGAGTAAAGTAGGAATAGAACATAGAGAAGATCATAGAGCATGCAAGGGAGGAAGAGTCTGTAAAGGAAGAGAAGGATATATTGAGAAGAGTTTGCAACTTAGTGAGCAGACAAAAGGTGCATCTATTTCCTCATGCCAAATGAAGAGCACCTTGTGGTTTTCGCCTGGATGGGTTTCCACGTTATATTATGTGTATATGTGTGAATGCTGAATGTGTTTGAGATATATGTGTAGATGTTGTATCAAATGAATGACTGCAGATTTGCTTACAAATGAATAGATGTATATTGTTCACATTGTATTAATTGAATATGATTATGTTGCACAACCACTGTTGATATTCTAAGATTGCATAAGAGAAGGTAGGTCATTGCCTAATTGTTGAATCACAACGAACACAAAAAATCCACCCCTGGAATTTGTTGAGAGCCTTGGTAAAAGGCCAAGGTACCAGAAATTCCCCACCAAACTATGAAAATGTGGTTCTGATAGTTACCCATTAAGAGAGATATTTTGGGTGAGACGACATTTGCGTCGCAGGTGTTGTTGACTGAGCTCTGCTCTGTCGGACTGATATATTGGGCTTTGTTGCGCTGAGCAGAAGGGACTTAACTTGGGTCAAGATCCCTGGAGGAGAGGGAGATTAGAAAGCCAACAAGGCTAAATATCAGCTATGCATAGTTTGACTAAAAAACTAAAGAATTTGAAAGACATGGTCATTTAATGGGAAAATATCGCTCGATGTCATAAAAAAGAGGTTTAATCAACATTGAACAACAAATAGAAGGTATTAAATTATCAAATTTGTTAGGAATTTATAACCAATGATACTTGCAATTGTTGTCATGCCTCGAACAAAGAAAGTGAAAAATTCTCAAACTCGAAGGGGAGAAGAGGAGATTGAAGAGTCGAGTAACTTGGCTTGGTTTGGGTGATAAAAATACAACTTTTTTTTCTTAGGAGCCATCAAGTCGGTTTGGGATCTTAAGAATGAAGGTGGCAGCTGGATTTCGAACTCTGGTTCGTTACATAAGTTGGCTTAACTCATTTTAAAAAATTGTTTCAAGTTCCAAGGAACTTCTCGTTCTAGGATTAAATAAATGTGGTTAAAGAGTATCTGAGATTTTTCTATGAGGAGAAGGTGATAATGTTTCAAGCCAGTTTATTTGGAGGAAATCAAGGTATCTATGAGGGACTTTGCTAGATCCTAAATCTCGAGTTAGGACAGTTGGATGATGGATTTATTTCTGGAATTTTTTGATATTATGGGAAAGGATCTCTTGGATACCATATAAGAGTAGAGAGTATTAGGGTCAATATCAAGTGCTATGAAATCAAATTTCATAGCCTTAATCCCCAAAATATCCCATCCATAAGACTTCAATGACTATTGCCCAATCTCTTTGTGCAAACTAGTGTATAAATTAATTTCTAAGATCATTGCATATTGACCAAAACTATTTTGTCATGTCATATGTCTTCAAAACAATTAGTTTTCTAAAAAATAGACAGGTATTAGAGAATATTGGGGTGGCTCAATAATCCTTTCATAGTATAAAGAAGATAAATTTGAAGGTTGCGCTTCTTCAACTTGATCTGAACAAGGAATATGATAGAGTAAATTGGGGCTTTTGTGTCTAGTTCTTATGCAAATTGGTCTCCCTTATAATGTCATCAAATGGATTATGGAATTCATATCCTCTTTAAACTATGTGGTTTTATTGAAGGAAATCCTACAGAATTTTTCTCAGTATTTCAAGTACTGCGCTAAGGATGCTCACTATCCCATTTGCTTTTCATATTGATTTTCAAGGGTTTAAGCAGGCATATTTTAAAGGTAAAACTAGAAGGGTGATCAAAGGGTATAAAGTTCAGTCCCCAAATATCTGTGACAAATATTCTATTAATTGATGACGTAATTCTCTTTGGGGCGACTCTATTCAAGAATGAGAATGCTACAATGAAATTCTCCATCTTTTTTGCAGGGTTTCAGGTATGATTATAAATCACTCCAAATATTTCTTTCTCGAAAATGGTATGAATAATGGGGAGATGGAAAACATAAGAGAACTGTTAACCTTTCAGATAGTTCAAAATTCCTGGGACTCTATCTTAAAACAAATGGTTATACCATTGGTGATTGGAAATGGTTGCTGAAGAGATTTGACAAGTGTATAAACCATTGGTGCAAGTGATTGTTATCGTTGGGTGGGAGACTGGTCTTGGAAAAATCAGTTTTGGAAAACCTCTTGGTTTATTGGATTTCCCTCTGTAAAAACCCAAAGTTTGTTCTTTCTTGCATTGGGAGGAATATATTTAACTTTCTATGGCCAAGCAAGAGTGGAAAGATAAAATATCACTTGGTTGGGTGGGATTGTCTAGATCACCCAAAATAACTGGGGGGATGGCCTCTTAAAAATGTATTCCTCTTCTCAAAAGAATTGAATACAAAGAGTTTATGGTGTGCACTCTTTGGAAACAACCTTTGGATTCGAGTTCTAAAATCAAAGTATTAGAAGAGATGTTTTATCATTCAATGGATTCGGTTATAGAAAAAACATGTTAAGGGTGTATCAAATTTTTGGTCTGGACTTGTGAATTATTTTGATATGATGCGAGATTGGTTAGCATGGCTCCTTGACCATGGTTGTGCAAACCACATTGGGGAGGATCTAATATTTGGGGGTGTTCAGATTTTCATATGTCTATCACTTTACCTCATTTTTTGCATGTTAAAGGATACTTTACTCTGAATCAGATTTTTGTGAGTCCGCAATGTGGTAGAGGGATCCATGTTTGGATCACGACTTCTCAATTGGGTTTAATAGGTACACTCGGTAAAGAGTGGGCTACATATATAATTGGTCTCCATAAAGGTAACATCCAAATCATGGATGAAAATGACGTTCTTAAATGGAAATTCAACAGTTGGGATGGGAACACGATTGCCAAACTAGATTATCAGGCACTATTTGTATGAAATATGGTTGAATATCGATGGTGGTATCATACTTGCTAGAATTGGAATGTACCTCTAAAAACTATTTTGTTCATGTGGCTCTCTTTTGGAGGACTGCATCCTTACCTGTGATAATCTTTGCAAAAGAGGCAAGGTGGGTCCAAATATGTGCTTCCTCTACTGCAGGGGGTGAAGAATCAGTTTATCATATTTTTGTTAGATGCATGTTTTTGATATCTACGTGGTCCTATATCTCATGTGTTTGTAAACATGTTGCGATTTGAGGGGGGGGGGGACATCCCTTCCATAATTTTTCTCAAATTGGAAGAAATTTGATCGATACTAACGAGAGATTCCATGTTTTCTTTCTTGGGAAATCTGGAAGGACAAGAAGAAGATTATTTTTTAAGGATTAATCCTAAATGTTGTGACTGTTGCTTTAAATGGGATTGCGACATTAAGAGAATTTACACGTGATGCGACACATTCTCCATAGGACCCTTCAGTGGCTCACTCTGCACCCATTCAAAATTTTGACAAGTTTAGAGGTATTTTTTATGTCTCTTTGTAAGAAGGTTTTTCCTTATGTGGCATAGGTGCAATCCTTTGGTTTGGGCGTACAAGAATGCATAAGAATTGGATGAACTACAACTCGGGTACAAAGTCGAAGGGTGAAGTTATGGCATTATGTATGCTCCCATTTTTTATTAAAATTTTTCAATTGGATGGTATTCATATTTTTGGGGATGCCCGAGTGGTTATAGATTGGGAATCCAATAAATATAATATAAATATACTTCATCTATCTACCTAGATGAAGTATTGATCATTGATCAATGACTTTGAATACATTTCTTTCTCCCACATGTTTTGGGAGTTCAACAAGGAGGTGGACTCCCTTTCAAAACGAGCTCTTTTGGTTGATGAAGGATATATTTTTAGTGAGTTTTGGGAGGATGGGAAAATTTCTTCAGTTGATAGTATGTCGTTATTACATTTTTTGCTCTCCATGTCTGCTCATTTTTTTGTGTTTTGTCACTCTTGTCTAATTGTGTTTGACTATTTGTTTTTGTTCAATACTCTTTTAGGGAAGAACAACTCCTGCGTTATAGCTAGCTATTTTGTGCTTTTATGCATTTGTCATCTCTTCTGGTTGTATTTATCTTTGAGCATTCTTGTTAGTGGAGTACTATATGGGATGTGATATTGTTTTTTTGTTTATCTCCATAAGCTTTATGATGTATTTTCATATACTATTTTAAATAATGGTATAGCTTTTTTTCTTTGTGAAAAAAATATTATATTCGTAGATGATTACAAAGAAAATCTTGAGAATAAACCTTCAACATCATTCTTCATAATTGAAGCCAAAAGTTAAGAAATGTTTAAAGACCATGAAAATAAAAGATTATGATAGACACACAGAAAATACACAAATGAAATCACAAACTGATTAAATGAGGGATGGATCCTTAGAGTGACAAAATTTTGTCAAATTAAGATTTTCTCGTGATTTTCAGTTACATTCTCCTCATAAGTGATTGGATCACTGACAGAGGCAAGTTATCTTTCAATAAAATATATTGATCCTTTGTTGAGTCATATTTCTTTTATTTTATCTCCTTGCTCTCATAACTATTTCTTGGTTTCATTAATTTGCTTCCAAAAATAAAATAAACTAGTTGCTTGATTATAGACTAAGTTTTACTATCTCTCTACCCTTAATATTGCCAAAATTGTAGGTAGAATCGTTGTTACTATGGAGTATGTACTCTATGCCACATTCACATTTTTAAAATGTATCTAGCTTGGATATTTTATTCCATTCACAACAAGTGGGATAATTAATCCCCAAAATTTGCTTAGAGCTATATCCAATTCCGTGAACATGTCATATGACACTAGCAGGTGCTTTTCATATAAATGATCAAGATAACTCAATTACTTAAAATCAATTTGTAGCTTATTGATAACATGTTTTGCTATGCAAGGGCCTTTAATATTCTGAAATGAATCTACATTATTTCTTTTAGTCAACAAATACTCATGGTAAAATTCTGAACCATACAATATGTCATATGTCGTCCATGGAGAGGGTAATCCCAATTGATACAAATTTCTGAACTGAATTTTTTAAAATTCACTAGCTCTTCCAATTGCATTGCATTTTTTCTAAGTTGTTTGAATGGGAATCTTCTTAGTGATGACTTTATTTGCCTCTATTATGACTACATTTCTATCTAAAAATCCTAGGGGGTAATTGATTTGGATACTTTCTGTTTATAAATCTAATGACATCCTCCATAATAAAAAAATTGTCTAAAAATTCAGCGCTAAGGCTAATTATATCAAGTTTCACATGCTACTCCATGGATTAATTTCATTATACTAAATCAAAATTATCTACTTTGCATCAGTCAAGCATCTCTTATTTGTTGCTTGGTTTAAAGTTTCATGCAAGGATTTATTCACACTTCTCAATTATTTAATCATTCTCCATTATCTTTTTATCTCTCTCTAAAAATGATCCTTGTACACTCCTTATAGAAATATCCTTCTATGAGATTGATGATCTTAATACAACAATTTCCCTACCCTTCTCCTTTAGTTCAAATTCAATAATTACAAGCCTATTTATCATTCAAAACCCACATCTTAATCAAGTGGTGCTAACTTCTCTTCATCTCTATCAGGTATCCCAATTCCCTATACAATGGGTATTGTTGGTTAGACAACTGTAAGATATTCATGGTCTACATTTCTACTACAACATTTCTTTACCTTGTTAAATTATCAATAGTAATACTTAGGTGATGATTATGATCCCTTATAACAATCAAATCCTTAATTAAATTTTATTTCTTAGTGTGTGATTCCTTCAACTCCTTCGTTTGAATATTCTCAACTTTTGTAATTTTCAATTTGGATTTTAATATCTTTGATCTATGCATCTATATCCTTGATTAAATACTTGAAAAAATCATCGACATTAGGCTTAGTACCCAAAGTCACCAGCTTGTTTTCTAGGTCATGAATCTTAATCATCCTTTTCTCTCTTTATAACCTTTTCTTGTATGAGTTGTATTGTGAGTTTAGAAATGTTTTTTTTTTGAGCTTTAGCATATCAATTGTGGTTCATATTATATCCCTAGGAACCATATATCTCGGTAGTATCATATTTTGGAGCCACATCTTCATGCTTTTCTTTGTCATCCTTGGGTTGTAGGACAACCTTTTAAAAAGTTCCTTTGTCAGGGTACACAATAGTCAATAATCTAGGAATAAATGATCCTTCTTCCAAGACTATAGGAAATTAATTTTTCTTTGCTTCAACATATTGTTTTTGGTCAATGCCATCTTAGAAAACAAATCTAACCTAGATTCATTCAAACAACTTTCATGTTCCCATATTGATGATCCTTATTCATCTATTATTTCTTTGGGAACTTTCTTGTAACACCCCCATTTTTTACTTGGAATGTATTAAATCAAACTTTTGTAAACGATGCAACTATTTTACTATAGATTCCTAGTGTAAAGCTCAAGGTTAAGGCCCGACTAGCAAATGACTAGGCATGCATAATTTTAATATTTCTATATGGACCATGTGGTTGGCTTGTCATGCTAACTTGAAAATGATATAAATGTTATGTTATAAAAATAATAAAATGGTCCAATATGGTTGTGTAAAGAGCACTTGAGGGGCTATGATTCCACTAGAGAGGAAGAGGGGAAGAGGAAAGGGGCATAGAGGAGATTAAATCCTCTATTGCCAAGTGTCAGCCTTATAAATCATTCAATTGCTTCCATGTGCCTCAAATGAGCCAATTACTTCATTTTGACTATTAAATCCAATCATTGAATGCATGTGTACGGTTGGTGGGGAAATCCCTTTCAGTTAGTTATGAAAGCATGGGATGGATATACTTTTATGAAATTTGTAAGAGTAATTTATTCTATGGTCAGTTTTTATGTCAATTGTCTTTTCACCATTCTCTCATATCCTTTGGAGTCGACCATTCAGTTTCTCATTATTATTCATGTAGATTTACACTACAAAGAGTTTTTTTCCTTTTGTTGTTCATTACCATTACCATTATCAAATTGTGCATTACCCATAGATTCGATTTTGGAATCATAGCTGCAAATTTAAGGGAGAAAGAGATTGGTATAATTGAGCATAGAGATTAGGAAAGATATGAACCTTTACCCATTGATTTTTTCTACTTTTGCATGCTTAAGAAGCCATGAATTAACGTTACGGGAGGTTCTCCAACAACATGCAATAGGTTGGACTCTTACTTCCCACATGGGTAAGCATTGTAAGGGCTAGATTTCCTGAGGGAACTGTGGATAAGTAAAGGGAAACGGATTTCTTGTGTTTTGTGGGGTAGTTGGAAGGAGTTCCATGGATGTGATGACTGAGTGAGATTCATGTAGATCTATGGAGTTAGCTAATTGAGAGAAAAATGGGTTGTGGGATGAGGGAGAGAAGCTTCTAGGTGTTTTCTTTGTCATGGTGACCTCATAGCCCAGTTTGGGGGTGGCCTATCACCCGAAAGAGTATATGCTAGATAGAGTGCCTACAGGTGGGTGGAAAATTACTCTTACACAGTCGGTTGCTTGGATCTTTTTTGTTTAAATATAAGTATTCTCTTTGTATTTAGATGTGCACTGATTTTATTTTTTGCATGTGATAATTATGCTTGTATATGCCTGTTATGTGTTTGTGGATAGAAATTTACTTCCGCGATGTTTTATAATTATATGTTTGAGCATGCATTTTATTGTTTATGAATTATTAATATGGCCATGGGACGAAATATAAAAGCTTGGAATTCATAAATATCCCCTTTGTTGGTTAAAGTGATGGATGGGAATGTGACAAAGTGGTATCAGAGCTCTTGGTTGTAGCACTGGAGCCATATGAGTTGAAGTCCATAATTACATGTAGAAATCTAAGTTTGTAGATTAAGTATTTGATAAAAAAGATTATGAAAATCCATGATATTTTAATCGATCTGCGGGTTAGATCTATGGTCTACTAGAAGGAGAGGTAGATTGGTTGAGGAAAATTTGGGGGAAATTTGAAAATTTGTAGAGTTATTAGTGGAACGCTTTTATCCTATTATGTGATAGAGAAATTCTAGATTGGAAAAAGAAAGGCTAGGATTAATTTGGTAAAAAGCCCTTGTTGTCGAATTAAAATTTCACATATTTATGAAAATTCAAAATGTGGGAATTTTTTTAGGTGGGCTCCACCCGTGGCATACAGATAGGGTGTGTGTTGTGGATTTACTATGTTGGACAAGATGCACAGGTTGCATGGCCAAATGTTTTGTTGGATTCCAGCTGGACCAGGTGGGTCATGACCTACTGCGAATGGATAGGATTAGATCATGTAAGTTTAATCGTGCGATCTAGACCATTCACACATATGAATATGATCGTACCTTACACCAAGGGGAATCACCATGAACGGTTGGAATGAATTCATGCATGTTATAAATTTTAATCGTGACCATTCACATGTAAAAGGGTAATCATACCTTAGCGTGGGGTACGTACACATGGATGACTGAGATTAAATTGAGCATGTTCCATCGTGAGATTATGACCATTCGAGCAAAGGGAGATGACCATACCTTATCCTCAGGTACATGTGTGTGAAATGATGAGATTAAATTGAGCATGTTCCATCATGTGACTGTGATCGTTTGTGCATAGGGAGATGGTGTTACCTTATCTAGTGGGTATTTGTAGGAATGGTTAGGATTGAATCATGTAGCTTCAATCATTGGATCATGACCATTTGTGCAAGTTAACCTGATTGGGGTTTACCACATGTGGAATCATCACAAACATGCTAGGTTTGATTTTGAAAATTTGATTGATGACTCATTTCTTATCACTGCAAAAGGGTAATATAGTGCCATGAATATACATGATTGATTAGAAAATAAATAAAGGAAACATTTTTAGTGTTTGGTTTCCAGGTACTAGAAATGGGGAAATGTTGTGGATATTATGCAGCATATTGCATGAAATCAAAATATCTACCAAAAAAACTTGTAAGGGGACAAACCCCCTTGACCCCCAACCCCCCCCCCAACCAACTCTTGAGACATCGAGGAATAAAAGTTAAAAGTAGTCAATTCCATAAATTTATAGAAATTGATTGGAGCATCAGATCAAGGATATAAAACTTGTTGAGTAATCATTGTCATGACTATTATCAACACCCAATAGAGTATTTTTCTATTTCTCCATAGATGTTCTTATACAGTTGTCTAAAGTTGGTATATGAAGGCAAATGAACCTATAGGAAAAGTGTAGAATTGGTGATTATTAAAGGTTGTAACTTTTTGCTCATGAATTGAGAATCCTAAGAGTGGAACTACAACATTTATAGAGGATAATTAGAGACTGATAAGAGCTCAAGAAGAACATAATTAGCTGAATTCAACCATACTCCAAATTTTGGAAAACATTCAGAGGAATATTCACCATGGGAAACACTCAGAATATGAGGAAAATAATGGGAGTATCTCGAGGAGGAACTCTCAAAAGAGGTCCTATAGCTCAAGAAGAGTTTCTAGAGATATGGCATATACTCCATAATTATCTTCTAGTGAGTCATATACCTATAAAGACTACATTGAAGTTTCAAGCTATTCATCTCAAAGGAATAACATTGAAGATCCCTTTCAAGAATAATTCGCATGGGGAATTTCCTAAGGCCAAACCTCTTACTTTTGATGGTGAAGTAAAATCTGGTCAAGAAATTGAGGCTTGGCTTCTTAGGATGATGAAGTATTTCCAAGTCCAAGAATACTCTGGGAAGATGAAGTCAAGGGTGGGCATATTCAATTTAAATGGAAGAGCGTCCATAGGGTGGGATCACCTTAGGACAATGAAGAAGGTCAATGAAAGGAATATTATGTGGAAGTAGTTTAAGAAATACCTCAAGCAAAATTACCCCTCCGATAGGTACTATTATAAAATTAAAGAGTTCCATGAGTTGAAATTGGAACAAATGACCATGGAGGAATATACCAATAAATTCTTCACTACAATGAAAAGGCCTTGTAGTTGAGGTTTTTAGTGTTACAATATTGACAAAAATTGTCAAAAAAATTCCATGACAAACTTCGCAAATGGTGCCATATGTTTTAACGACTGTTTTTGTGGAAATGTATTATAACTAAAAAAACTCGATGACCAGAGGCTTTTGTGGATGTTTTTTTTTGGTGCCTTCATTGGATGGAACACACCGATCCTAACTAACATAACAAGCATTGGCGCATTTGAAATAAATAATGCGTCGATGTGCATAAGAAGAACAATCACGATGCTTAACAACACATATAGCATCGATGCACAATTGTTTTTAACAAGAACTGATGCTTTATAACAATATATGCATGGTACTTATGACCTATGAAATCACACCGATAATATATAACATCATAACCACCGACTCATTATATTAAAAGTAGCACCGGTACTTACAAGCTTTTAAAAAGCATCAATGCTCTCCAAATATTACAAAGCATCGGTGCCACACCGGAAGGAAAATACACTAGTAAAGTTGACTGTGACGTTGACGCTTACTATATTTTTAAAATTTACCTGTGTGGTTAATATAACGTAGCTCATCGGGGTGTAATAATAGAAAAATCCTTGGGCATACGATGAATATAATGTTGCTCTGGGACTATGTTGTTTTAACCGCCTCGATGCGACAATTAACGAAATGTATCGGTCTATCATAACGATGAAAAACACCGTTGATTTTTTTCTATTTGGGGAACTGTGACTATTTTCTTTTGTAATGTTGCACATATCTATTAAAATATAAGGACAAAATGTACAAAAGTAACCCTGACCAAAGGAGGTCTCAGGTGGTGAAACCACCACCCAAGCCTCTCAAAAACCGAGGGTCGTCTATGAAACCATAGATGAGATTGTTCATGACGAATATACTAACATAGTACCAAGTTTTAGACAACTAACAAACATAGACATAGTTACTAATTTCAAATTCAAAAATAGACAGAGACATAACCAGACTTGACAATTCTCACAAAAAAAACTGGAAATGATAAGTCGTTTTTGTAGAGGATGAGAGCATGCTTCAGGATGAGGGCTTTTCCTCGATGACGGGGTAACCCCATCTTTACTCCTGCGAGGGGCTGGATGAGTTGTTGGATGCATCTGGATATTATTGAGGCTGTTGCAACTGTTGTTTCGGCTTCTGTCCCACCATGTTCTTCAGACGTTTAAAGAGCGGCTCCACTATCGAAGGGATGGGGAAGGTCGGTGCCGGTGTAGCCGCAATCGTGCCGGCGTCCCATGAAATACCTCTGGATGCACTCCCACTTCCACTTCCACCAAACCTGACATACACTATGCCCCCTGTCGCACTCCCACTGCCACCTCCCCCAAGATCACCATGCCCGGCGTCGCGAAACGTGCCTTTCTAGGGAAACGTATTGTCCATGGCTGTGAGCTGGGAATCCATTTCAGCCATTCTGGATTTCGTAGCGAGAAGAGAGTCACGGGCTTCAGACCAATGGTGAAGCATATCTTCAACAAGATTGCATAACATATTTTTGACAAGCCAGTAGTGATTTACCTAGCTTCCTCCCTTCCCAGAAGAAAGGCGTTGGTTGAGGACCCTCCCCTCCCAGTCTTCAACAAGGATGCGGACCTGAGGAGAGATATGATTTTCGTAATCTTCAGTGATTTGTAGGATGCACTCGCACTGGGATTTTCCCTTACCTGAGCTAGCACGATGCAACGTTCCCCTCTGTCTCGACATGTTTGATAGACATAACCTTGAATGAAGGAGAAGGAGAGCGAAGAGGTCACAGGAACTTGCAAACTGAACCCTACAAGAATACCCTAGCCAAGCAGAGGCACCACCTTGAGGCGGAGGCCAAACTCCCAAGCGCTATATGAACCTCGAATTGCTCAGAGCCGAACCTACCCCAACAAAGATATTGAAACCGTTCTCCATGGCGAAGATAACCCCCCGCTAATCAGCCCAAGTACCCGCACACATTGAATGGCTCTGTGATTCCATGAAGGCTTAGGAGGAGGACAGGGTGCCACCACCCTTTGTCGCAGCTGTCGAAGAGACTTGGAAATCTTCTCTCACGCGCAAGGGACGTTGAGAGGTTTCATACATAATGATGGCATGGTTGATGGACGTGCCGGGCTCATGCTGCTCACCACGAAGAGGGTGCACGGGCCGAGGCATGGCGTGCTGATGGCCTATTGCGATGTCACCCACATCTGGGAGGGAACTGTGACTATTGTCATCACACTAGAATATATATATATTTATTTTATTTTATTTTAATTACATTATTCATAATAAAATGAGATATTTTTTATAGTAGTATTCATTTGAATTTTTACTATTGAGTTTGGATACGATGTTTGGATTAATTTATTATATCATAAATTTTCGCATCTATTGTAATATTTAATCACCTGTATATTTAATTAGCGATTTAAAATTTCATGACATTGGAGAAAGTAATAGGGTAAACATCTTCATTTTATTATATATCAATATGAGGCCATTTGTCATACAAAATGGGACAACATAGAGTCCACAATAATCAAAATATCAACATGCACGTAATTGTTACAATTATTAGTAACCCATCTTCTTTCAATTGGGATACTATGTCCAATATATTATGCATTAAAATGTCTGATTTTAACATACAATTATTTCAAAATATACAATAACTTGCAATAACATCCAAAAAATATGGATCATCATTCTTTGTTGGAACTATTGTTAGTGCTCAAGCCACTTGCATGACTTGGGTTATTTGGATGAATGTTTTGTTCACTGCCTCAATTGTTTTCCTCTTCTTCAACTTCCATCTACAAACATACAAATAAAGTGTAATGAGTGTATGATCTACATTGTTGGGAATAATGAAAATTAAAATAGATAGTATACATGAATGTAAATTTACAAGTGGCATACCATATAAATAATTGAGTCCTGAATGATACACATTCTTTCAAAACCAAATCTCATGACTTCTTTCAACAAGTCTTTTGTTGGCTCCACTCCACACTTTGTTTCTTGCAAGTTTTATAACAAGCTATAATTTCATATGCTGGCATTCCCTTATGCTGTTGCTAGTTCCTACATAAAATTCAACATATGTTGATTAGATTGTTTGAAACTTATTACCAAACATTAATTAGTACAATATTACTCAAAATTCAAGTGAAATTGCATATCGATCTCTTTTTGATTCACCTGGTTCATTCCTCTACAACTTTTACATCAAGGTTTTACGCTCTTTTGCACTTATATTGCAAAGAATATTATCGAGCTTACTCATTTTATGGCTCTACATGTGATACATTAACCAACATATATTATTTAAAGTTACAAATAATTCAAAGATATTAATTTAATACATAAATTACAAAGAACTTGCCTTTTTCATGACTTTCGATGTGCTCCCATCATGTCAACTAGAATTGTTGTTCATTGAACGATTATCAAGCATTTCCTATCAATAAACAACGTAAACCATTAAATATGAAAGCTATTAAATATATTACAAAATTGAAATCACAAACTAATTAAACGATTCGAGTTTTTTTTTTTACAGAAACAGAAAAAGATATATTTAAAAAGTGGCTGTGCACAGCCATTCAGTACATGCAAAATAGCATAGAGTGTCTGCACTCATCAAAAAGGCAGCACCATGGGATCATCCACTGCAGTTCCTTACAAAATTCAAAATGTGACTGTTCAGAAGTTATAGAGCCTAGAGTTGTGTAAACCCTTACAAACTGATTGCTAATTAAAAGACAGAAAAACATATAAGCAAAGCCATACAAAGGAAAGCTAAGGATTGCCTCTTGGATGCAGGACAGACTCCTCCTCCATTGGAAGCACATTGTCGCCAGAAGCTACATGGACTCTGCTGCTCTGATTCATAGAGATGAATTTCTGCAAGTCCTCAGCAATTCGTTCAACCTGCCCCTGAATTTCAAGCAGGCGACTCTCATTGTCGTCAATACAAGCATCATGATTGCTCACCTGGTTCGAAGTGTAACTAACTGTGTCCTCCATCTTCTTTATCACCTGAGCCGTCGCTCTGTTGTCCATAACATTCATGGAAAGCAGTTCGTAGAGTCTCCTCAAATTCTTCTTTATGTCCATCATATCAGAGTTTCCCCCATGCTGTG